>JBBPBX010035851.1:10237-31823 GCA_038048925.1 Garcialebias charrua | reverse complement strand
TTGATGTTTATTCATTCATTTTAAAAGAACAATACAAGACAGTTTCATCAGATACAAGAATACAAGTAGGATAAAATGAAGGGAGCAGAAAGAAGATGAAATCTTATTATATCTGCCCCTTATTTCACAGTTTGTTCAACCAATGATAACCTTCAAGCAACATCACAGAATGAATAATTCTACTTATTTTTCTAACTGTAATACACAAACTACATCACAAAATGAATAATTCTACTTAATTTTCCTAACTGTAATACACAAACTACATCACAAAATGAATAATTCTACTTAATTTTTCTAACTGTAATACACAAACTACATCACAAAATGAATAATTCTACTTAATTTTCCTAACTGTAATACACAAACTACATCACAAAATGAATAATTCTACTTAATTTTTCTAACTGTAATACACAAACTACATCACAAAATGAATAATTCTACTTAATTTTCCTAACTGTAATACACAAACTACATCACAAAATGAATAATTCTACTTAATTTTTCTAACTGTAATACACAAACTACGTCACAAAATGAATAACTCTACTTAATTTTTCTAACTGTAATACACAAACGCACTAAGCTACATCATAAGTACAACATAAGTGTAATACACAAACACACTAGGTTACATCATATATAGTTTTTGAGCAAGTCCTTTTTGACCTTTTTCTTAAATGTATACATTGATTTTTCATTTTTAACATCACTCTCCAGAGCATTCCACAATCGAACTCCCTGAATTGAGGTAGACCGTCCCTTTAAGCTGGTTAAAGTTGAAATATTACAAGAATAAACTCGTAATCTGTTCCAGCGTCAGCTCGCACCTGCTGTGGACAGCATCCAGTGTGAGTCACTGTGTTTATGATGAAGTTGTCCACGATCACTTTTGTGTCAGTGTTTGTGAAATATGCCTCCACTCACATTATGTGACGACTAAATCTGTCCAAGCAGCCATTAATGACCATGTCGGCTTCAGTTTATCATAAGAATCCATATGCTACAGTGCATTGGGCCCCTTCTGTTGTACTGTCGACATAAACATTCATCATTTTACAATAAAACGTACTGATCCTGTCAGAGTTCTGATAATATTATGACTATTCTGGTACAATTACAAATTTATTCTGGTAATATTATGAGTTTATTCTGGTAATATTATGAGTTTATTCTGGTAATATTACGAGTTTATTCTGGTAATATTATAAGTTTATCTTCGTATAATTTTGACATTACTGTATTCTTGTATGACTTTATTCTCGTAACACTACAACTTTATTCTTGCAATACTATGACTTTATTCTCGTAATACTATGACACTATGATTGTAAATAGCAGTCTATCCTCGGGTGTGGTGCCAAAATCATTAAAACATGCTGCTGTTCAACCCCTCCTGAAAAAACCAAACCTCGACCCGTCAGTATTATCCAATTTCAGGCCTGTCTCCAGACTCCCATTTGTTTCTAAACTTCTAGAGAAAATAGTTGAGTCCCAACTAAAGTGCTTCCTGGAGGATCACGCTATCCCCGAGCTATTCCAGTCTGGCTTCAAATCCCTCCACAGCACTGAGACTGCCCTACTGAAGGTTTTTAACGACATCTTTCTATCCACAGATACTGGTGACTCTGTGCTGCTTGTCCTATTGGACCTCACATCCGCTTTCGACACCATCGACCATGAGATCCTCATTGCTAGGTTGGAGCAGTGGGTGGGCATCTCAGGATCAGCCCTAAACTGGTTCAGATCCTACCTCTCTGACAGGTCTTTTTGTGTGTCCATCAATGATTTTACTTCTGCAGTGGCGGCTCTTGTGGACTTCAGAAGGAACAAACACAACCATGCCCCACTGAAAATAGGTGGGTCTGCAGTGGAAGTGGTCTCCAGCTACAAATACTTGGGTGTACACATGAATGATAACCTCAGCTGGAGCAACAACACCACCAGCCTGATCAAGAAAGGTCATCAGAGACTCTACTTCCTCAGACGGCTGAGACGAGCTGGTCTGAGCAGCCCAGTCCTCACCTCCTTCTACAGGTGTGCAGTGGAGAGCATCCTGTGCTCCAGCATCAACGTGTGGCATGGAGGCTGCACAGTTGAAGAGAGGAAAGCTCTGCAGAGAGTGGTGAAGGCTGCACAGAAGTCTGTTGGAGTCAGTCTCCCCACCATCACAGACATTTACACCTCCAGATGCAGGAAAAGAGCCACCTGCATCATGAAAGACCTCACTCACCCAGCACACTCACTCTTTGCCCCACTCCCCTCAGGACGGAGGTTGAGGAGCATCAAATGTAGAACCACTAGACTGAGGAACAGCTTCTACCCTGAGGCTGTTAGACTCATGAATAAATAAAAATAAAATAAAAAATAAACACTGCAAAATATCACATCATACTGATGCTGATCTGTTTTCTTGTTGCTGTATTCATCTGTGACCATCTGCTCATACAAACTCATGTTCGTGCTGCTGTTTATTCCCACTATATTAGGCTTAGTGTATTACTAGTTGATGCTTTTCTTAGTTAATTCTAGATGTTATTACTGTTTTTCTCTTTCATTGTTGTTGGATGTAACTGGGACCTCGTGTACATAATCTCGTTTTCATCTCATGTACCACATGCGGTGCAAATGACAATAAAGACTCTCTGACTCTGACTCTGACTCTGACTCTTAAATGGGGGGTTCCGCAGGGGTCCATCCTGGGTCCTCTCTTGTTCTCCTTATACCTGCTGCCACTCGGTGCTATTTTCCGGAAACACAATATACCTTTCCACTTCTACGCTGATGACTGTCAAATTTACTTCCCCCTAAGACAAAATGGTACAGGCTCTATTCAACCTCTGCTCGACTGCCTGGCTGACATCAGGGACTGGATGGCTTTAAATTTCTTAAGCTTCAATGATAAGAAGTCTGAAGCCATATTGTTCCTTCCCAATGACACAACCTCAAACCACTGCATTGACCTGTCTGCTCTACCCCTGTCCGAAAAACAAAAAGTCAAAAATCTGGGAGTGATAATGGATCCTTCCATGAAACTCAACAGTCATGTAAACATGATCGTCAAATCCTGTTTTTTCCAGCTGAGGCGTCTGTCTAAGCTGAAGCCCATATTATCCAAAAAGCACCTGGAGACAGTGATTCACGCATTCATTACATCTAGGCTTGATTACTGCAATTCACTTCTGTTTGGCGTCAGTCAAGCCACCATTGCACGATTACAACTGGTTCAGAACGCAGCTGCCCGATTTTTAACCAGCACACGCAAAAGAGAGCACATTACACCAGTCTTGGCCTCCCTTCACTGGCTACCGGTTCATCTTCGAATCCAATTCAAAATTCTCATGTATGTCTACAAATCGCTGAACAGTCTCGCCCCCGCCTATCTCTCGGATCTGATACACCCATATGTCCCTCCACGTGCTTTGAGGTCAGAGGATCAGGTACTCTTAATAGTTCCAGAAACTCGCCTTAAGCGCAGGGGTGACAGGGCGTTCTCTGTAGCAGGCCCAAGACTCTGGAACGAGTTACCGCTGCTCATCAAACAGGCCCCCTCCCTCTCGGTTTTCAAATCCCGGTTAAAAACTCACTACTACTCCATCGCTTTCAATGCCAGCTGATTTGTATTGGATCGTTTGATTTATGATCTGCAATGTTTTTATGTTTTTCGTGTTGTACTTCATTGTCTGTGTTGCCTGTTGCGTGTTTGTTTGTCCAGCACTTTGGTGTGGACTTGTTCCTGTTTAAAGTGCTTTATAAATAAAATGGTATGGTATGGTATGGTATTAGGCTCTTAATACTACAACTTTATTCTTGTAATATTACAACTTTATTCTCGTAATACTATGGCTTTATTTTCATAATACTACTACTTTATTCTTGTAAAACTACGACTTTATTCTTATACAGTAATACTATGACTTTGTTCTCGTAAACTACAACTTCATTCTAGTAATAATATGACTTTATTCTCTTAATACTACAACTTTATTCCCATAATATTACTACTTTATTCTCATAATATTATAACTTTATTCTCTTAATACTACAACTTTATTCCCGTAATATTACTACTTTATTCTCCTAATAATATGACTTCATTCTCTCAATACTACAACTTTATTCCCGTAAATTACTATTTTATTCTAGTAATACTATGACTTCATTCTCTTAATACTACAACTTTAATCTCGTAATATTACTACTTTATTCTCATAATATTACAACTTTATTCTCATAATTCTATGAGTTTGTTTTTGTAATACTAAGACTTTATTCTCATAATATTACAACTTTATTGTCGTACAACTTTATTCTTGTAATACTACGACTTCCTTCTCTTAATACTACAATTTTATTCTCATAATATTACTACTTTATTCTTGTAATATTATTACTTTATTCTCGTAATAATACGGTTTTATTCTTGTAATACTATTACTTTTTTCTTGTAATACTACAACTTTATTCTCGTAAACTACGACTTCATTCTGTTAATACTAGAACTTTATTATCATAATATTACTACTTTATTCTCATAATTATATGACTTTATGCTCTTAATACTACAACTTTATTCTCATAATATTACTACTTTATTGCCATATGACTTCATTCTCGTAATACTATGACTTTATTCTCTTGATACTACAACTTTATTCCCGTAATATCACTACTTTATTCTCGTAATACTATGACTTCATTCTCTTAATAATACAACTTTAATCCCGTAATATTACTACTTTATTCTAGCAATACTATGACTTTATTCTCGTAACATTACTACTGTACTTTATTCTCGTAATACTATGACTTTATTCTCATAATACTACAACTTTATTCTCGTACCACTTTATTCTCGTAATACTATGACTTTATTCTCTAATACTACAACTTTATTCTTGTAATACTACAACTTTATTCTTGTAATATTATGACGTTATTGTTATATCACTACTGTATTCTAGTAAAACTACAACGATTTTCTCATAATACTATGACTTTATTCTCTTAATACTATGACTTTATTCTCATAATACTATGACTTTATTCTCGTACGACTTTATTCTCGTAATACTATGACTTTATTCTCTTAATACTACAGCTTTATTCTCGTAAATTACTACTTTATTCTCTTAATACTATGACTTTATTCTCATAATACTACAACTTTATTCTCGTATGACTTTATTCTCGTAATACTATGACTTTATTATCTAATACTACAACTTTATTCTCGTAATGTAACTACTTTATTCTCATAATAATATGACATTATTCTCTTAATACTACAACTTTATTCTTGTAATACTACAACTTTATTCTCGTAATATTATGACGTTATTGTTATATGACTTTATTCTAGTAAAACTAAGTTTTTCTCATAATACTATGACTTTATTTTCTTAATACTATGACTTTATTCTCATAATACTATGACTTTACACCATATTCTCCTAATACTATGACTTCATTCTCTCAATACTACAACGACTTTATTCTCGTAATACTATGACTTTACTCTAATAATACTACGACTTTATTCTCGTACAACTTTATTCTCGTAATACTATGACTTTATTCTCTTAATACTACAACTTTATTCTTGTAAATTACTACTTTATTCTCGTAATACTATAACTTATTCTCTTAATACTACAGCTTTATTCTTGTAAATTACTACTTTATTCTTGTAATACTATGACTTTATTCTCGTATGACTTTATTCTAGTAATACTATGACTTTATTCTCATAATACTACAACTTTATTCTCGTACAACTTTATTCTCGTAATACTATGACTTTATTCTCTTAATACTACAGCTTTATTCTTGTAAATTACTACTTTATTCTCGTAATACTATAACTTTATTCTCTTAATACTACAGCTTTATTCTTGTAAATTACTACTTTATTCTTGTAATACTGTACTATGATTTTATTCTCTTAATACTACAACTTTATTATGGTAACATTACTACTCTATTCTCGTAATACTTTACTTTATTCTCACAATACTATAAAAAGACTGATTTTAAAAAATCAGTTTCAATCTTACTCAGTTCAGAGAGGGAGGAAGCTTTGATAAACTTCACCCCCTTCTCAGTTTCATGCACACAGGTGTGCCCAGAATTACTGAGCATCATTTGAATGCATCACTGCTCATCAGAGCTTCAGTCCTTTAGTTAATGAGAAGCTGAACTGTTTTCACACACTGGAGTTAACCATCTTAATTTATCATTATTATTAAATATCATTGTGTTAAACATATTTATGCTGCTTGCATTAGGGACCCCTGCCCTCATGTTCTCTGACTGAAAGTCATCATCCTCCATTGTTCTGTCCAAATTTTGCCCAGAACATGTGTATACTCTGAGGTTACCATCTGGGGCCTACACACTGAGACAGATTGTTTGTATGTTCTTATTAACAAACATGATATGTGCAATGATGAAAACTCTTCATATAGTTGAGAAATATTTTGAAATGTGCAGAATGGATTTTGATGATTTTATGTGTGCATTGATTGGATAATAAATCAGTAAAGAGTTTTAACAAACCTTTATTGTTTTACAGGCCAGAGTCAACAACAGAACTGCTCTTGAACAGGAGACAAAAAGTTCTGCACCTCAGGCTACCTTGGACTGAATGCTATAAAATTTAGAACATTAGTTCTAGATTTTAATTGCTAGTTCTACTTTTTTTATTGTTTGTGATTTATTTTCATTATGTTTTTATGATTAAATATTTAAACAGTAATGTGGTCTCTTCTGTGGTAGGTTATAGTGCAGGGTTTCCTGTAAAGAATGGATTCTGATAAATGATACAAGTGGATAATGTAAGTACAGTATAAGTATATACATTTTTAATGTTTTCTTTTTTACTTTTTTATATTATATAATATATAATAATTGAAGCTCTATAGGTCCATCCATCCATCCATCCATCCATCCATCCATCCATCATCTTTACCCACTTCTTTCTTTTCAGATCGCAGATGTCACTGATCCAGCAGTCACTGTGTGAGAGGTGGGGGACACCCTGGACAAGTCTCCAGTCCATCACAGGGACACATAGAGACAAATGAGACAAACAGCCATTCACTCTCTCTCTCACATACGTAGAGACAGTTTAGAGTTACCAATCAGTCTAACATGCATGTTTTTGGTCTGTGGGAGGAAACCCACTCATGCATGAAATGAACATGCACACTCCACCCAGAAAAGCCCCCGGACAGGATTTGATCCAACAACATTCTCACTGAGACCTCTACCATGTGCACTATGAGGTACAGTCAATCTATTTTTGATTAAAAAATAAAAATAAAATAAAAGCAAATCTGGTGCTCTAACAAGAGATTGGCATTAAAGTTTTTTGTAAGTGCACCATACTTCCATAATGCTTCATTTACTGTAGATCAAGTAAAAATAATCTGTAGAGAATGAAATAACACCCCCTAATACTGAAAATAACGTAAATATCCTGCCTTCCTAAGACAGGTTAATAGTGCTGATGATAACCTGAACATGAGAGGATATTATTAAAACACACATACTTCTCATTTAAAGTAACTTATTGAATGTGCTGTAAAAAGTGAAGCAGCTCTTACACAAGACAAAGCACAAAGACAGGTTAACTTTATTTAACTGATCTTAAATATTCCCAGGAGAGACGTCTTAGTTTGCATTCTCTCTTCCTCAATTTCAAACAGACACATAGATCTAAATGTGTTTTAATGCATCGCTGCCTTTTGTTCAAATCTACACCATGAGTCAAACTGTTGGGTCTTCATTCAGTCAGAGCTCAAAGTTTTTCACATGCTCAAAACTTGTAGTTGGTCATGTTCCAAAGTTTGACACATTTAGATTCATAGAAATTTAGGATTTAGTCAAACTTTGTTAAAATCAGGTCTCTCTTAAATGAGTTCTTGAAGCTCAATGGGATTAACCTGTATAAATAAAGGTTGAATGACTGAATGAATTAAAGTCTTTGTTGATGTTATTTTTATAAAAGTTATTGGATGCTGATTTGAACATTGATAAAACAAGTGTATTTTATTAAATGTGTACAAGAACAAAAGAAGCAGAACGACTGAAGTACAACTTGCAGTATTACTTTTATTATCCCTTTTGTTTTCTACAATTCTGTGTTAAAATATTTTATAACATAACAGCAAAGTAGTTTTTATTGTGAAATGTGACATTTTGATGAAAATCGTATCATTTCCAAGACGTGAAGTTCTGCTGAAGTTCTAGTGTGAGCAGCTGTCAGGGTCCAGGCTTTGAGTGACAGGACTCTGTCCATCCTGATTGGCCTCACAGCTCACTGAGCCCGCCTCCCTCCACTGGTCTGCAGGGAGGCTCAGGGTGCTGCTCCAGCTGTAGAGGCCGTCCCTCCCCAGGACCTCCAGGCTGCTGGACACCCCTGAGGACCTGCTGCTGCCCCCCACCTTCCAGCCCAGACTCCAGGTTGAGGGTGAGCCCCCTTGAGCAAGGCACACCAGAGTGACACTGCTCTGCTGCTGCTCTTTGGAGGGGGGGAGGACGGTCAGGGTGGGCTGCACCACTACACCCACTGGAGGAGACAAAGAAGCAGAATGAAGGCTGATCAGAAGTCTCATTATTGATTATTGATCAGATGATTGTCTCATGAAGTGTGACAGTTCATCAATGATCTGTGATGATTTCCTGCAGTTGACGGAGCTGAAACACTCGAGTGAAAACAGTTCAGTCTGTTTCTTTCACTTCCTGTAAACTTCATGTCAATCAATGAAGCTGAACACAAAGTTGATCAGTGTCGACTGAACTCATCACTTTTTGTTCAAAACTCACAGCACACTTTAAATATTAGTTCAATAAAACATGAGGCCCACTAATTTAAACTATTTTTAAAAATTATTAAAAAAATTGTGTCTTTCTGGAAATAAGAAAAGTTTTTAATGTTCAAGAAATACATGAGTCTTTTAGAAAAATACTGTATAAAGCTCATATCACATTTTGTTCAAAACTCACATCACAGTTTAAATATTAGTTCAATAAAACATGAGGCCCACTAATTTAAACTATTTTAAAAAACTGTTTAAAAAATTGTGTCTTTCTGGAAGTAAGAAAAGTTTTTAATGTACAAGAAATATATCAGTCTTTTAGAAAAATACTGTATAAAGCTCATATCACATTTTGTTCAAAACTCACATCACAGTTTAAATATTATAACAGGATTCCTCCAAATTTTAAACTATAAAAAATTAATAAACTTCTTTGTGCCTTTTTAGAAGTAAGAAAGTTATCTTGTGCATTTTTTAAATTACCACAATTAGAAAATTTGAAAATAATAATATTTTAGAAAAACACTGTATAAAGCTGATTTAGTCAGTTTCATCATTTACAACTCAACTGATGTAAACATCTTTACAAAGCTCAGCTTTTTCAGAGATTTTAAATTTATTAACAAAACTGGTAACTTGAGTGTTTAAATCAAGTTAAATGTTACGACAGTTTCACGATGAAGTCAACGTTTCAGGTACTTACAGTCAACGATGAGTTTGGTTCCTCCACCAAACGTGTACCACAGTGATACAAAGTCATGAAGCAGCCGTACAAAAACCTCGTGCACGCTCAACAAACCTCTTTGCTCTAAAAATGTTGACTTTGTAGCTCAAAACTCTCAGTTTACACTTCATTTAGAAAACAGGACCCTCATCTCAGATCACTTTAGGACTAAAATCACTTTTATTTGTTTTCTTTGTTCGAGCTTTCTGCAACAACACACATGACTTTTTATGAATATAGTTAAAAATTAACCTAAAAACAATTTAAAACCTGCAAAACTATATTCAATACAACTTATTTATAGGATTAAAACTCTTTTTTTTCCAGTGTTGTAGTTTGGTAGCATGAAAAAAATCAAGTAAAAGAAAGAAAAGGAAGAGTTTACCTCTAAATGCTGAAACATGGGCTGATGTTTCTCATTTATTTCCATCTGCTTCACTGACACACTGGATGGTTTAAATCTAAATGTTTTTCTCCTGGTTTGTGTGTGTTTGTCCTCAGAGTGTGGAGCTGATGGAAATGATTTCCATAGACGTGAGGCTTTGCATCGTCAGCTGATCCTCCAGAGAACTGAGAAGGTTTATAGTCCTGTGAGTTCAAGCTGCAGGACTCAGATGTGTCAGTGAACGCAGCACAAACAACAAGCAGCATGACTCTCATCAGCACCATCCTCATGTGGACGCTGCTCTGCTGCTGCTTCACAGGTTCATTCACTCACACACATTTAGAGCATCACGA
The DNA here is from genome assembly GCA_038048925.1 of Garcialebias charrua. Taxonomy (NCBI): domain Eukaryota; kingdom Metazoa; phylum Chordata; class Actinopteri; order Cyprinodontiformes; family Rivulidae; genus Garcialebias; species Garcialebias charrua. The sequence goes on along the minus strand of JBBPBX010035851.1, from coordinate 21,536 downwards.
GCTGACTTTGTGTGTTCATCATAAATGATTTGTTTCTGTTTGCAGGATGCAGCGCTCAGGTGACGGTGTCTCAAACTCCACTAGAGACATTTACTCCAGGATCCACTGTTACTCTGAGATGTCAGACCAGCCAGGCTGTTGCACACTGTACTGGTGGTCAGTGTATGTTTTGGTATCGACAGAAGCCTGAAGAACCTCCAGAGGTTTTGATAAGAGCTGTGAGCATCAGGATGTCAGGAACTCCAGCTCGGTTTAGTGGCAGTGGAGGAGGTTCTGGTTTCTCTCTGATCATCAGTGGAGCTCTGGCTGAAGATGCTGCAGTTTATTACTGTAAAAGTATCCATGTCATTAACAGTGCCGATGTGTTCACACAGTGATTTATGGTGGTACAAAAACCTCCTTCAGTCAGAAACTGCAGACGCTCTGAGCTGTTGGAGCAGAAACTGCAGCTGCACAAGAGGAAGACTCTGATACAGACACTGAACACAGAGCTCACACTGAACTCAACAAACTGAAGAACATAGAAGAACACGAGGATTTGTGTTTATGCTCCAAAATATAAAATAAAACTGGAAAAAGAAAGTTTTGGTCTTGAAGACGATCATTGTTGAAAACAAATCATCATACAGCAAAACTAGAAGTAAAATATATAGAGTGTGATGAGAGGCCACAAAGCTTCTTTGTCCTCTGGACAGACGAGACAAAACTGGAGCTTTTTGGTAACAAGTCCCATCAGCTCAGCTTGTTTTCCACTATGGAGTATGATGTGTAGGGAACACCACCTCAGAAAGAGAACACCTCATCTCAGAAAACATCAGTCCTGTGTCTTAAACTGTTAGAAATAAGATTCTTCTATTCCCTTGGGAATGAACAGACATATTTTATTCATCGTCTTAGCTCACAAACTTTTTAGGTTCACAATATATTAAAAAAACTGTCACTGTGTTAACCTCACTGCCAATATGAACTCATTTCCCATGAAACAGACAGATCATTTTAATGAGCTTTTGTTAACTGACCTCATAGTTTTGAAACATCCGCACTCGTTGATAACTTCCCTTATCAAAAAGGAGTATTTCTCCCAGACTGGTTCCCATGAAGCTAACACCATAAGAACCCTTATATAATGGCATTCTTTTTCAGGAGATGGACAGTGACACTAGGGATGCACCGATCCACATTTCTCACTTCCGATCCGATACCGATACTTATTAACTCAGTATCGACCGATACCGATACTTTCCCGATCCGATACTGTTCAGGTATTTGACTCTGTATAATGGAACTTTTGCACCCAAACTATTCATTTTAACATTGTGTGAGATAAACCCAATGAAGACACTCTTAAGCCTTACAATAGGGAACCCCCTATTGTAAGGCTTAAGAGTGTCTTCATTGGGTTTATCTCAGACAATGTTAAGAAGGGCAGTCACAGAATGTGATTGAACACAAGTGCTCTTTGAAACTGGATCGGAAAAGTATCGGCAGGTTTGATCTGATACCCGATACTTAAATAATGCTGGTATCTGATACCGATACAGATACTGGATCGGATCTGCCCCATCCCTAAGTGACACCTATGGTAAAATATTGCATGTTTTAAGTTTAATAAAAAAATGTAATATCATGTCATCTGTGGATCTTAAGGACGCATATTTAATTGGATTTATAACAACTGGTTCCTGCTTTTTGGATTTGGCTGGTTCCTGGTCTATCAACACACAAGGAAGACGTCGGCAGCTAATCTGGACCTGGTCAGGCTGCCTGCCTTACATGATGGCTTCTTGGTTCATGTCTCGAGAAAACAGACTTTTGGCTGAATGGATTAGATCTTGGGGATTTTCTCAGGCACGTTCCATTCGTATGATCATTTTAATTTGGACATTTTCGGAACCGTGTGGACCGACACAGACTGAAGGTAGATGTCATGAAAGTTCTGCCTGTTCCCAAAACAATCGTGTTTATCTGACATTTGGCTCCCCGACTGGCCTCTATAGGCCGTCTTATCTCAACACGCCTGAGAAGCTTTGTAAACCAGATGCTCTCACCCTCCCTCCCTCCTGCTACTGAGGAATTCCACGGACTTTTCAGAGGAGCCCAGCTGAATAAACATTCTGTCATCATTTCAGGACTCTCGCCTCTGGCCATTTTTTGTCTCCAAACCCTATGTGTCATTTTGCACCACTTTTATTGTTTGTCCAACAGATCTCACTTGTAAATGAGTCTTCGAGGCTCAATGTGACTTATCTGTTTAAATAAAGGTTAAATGAATGAATGAAATATGTTGAATGTTTATTCATGAAAATGTGTGTTTTAAGAAATCGTTCTTTAAGATAATACATTTGTCTTATTTTCTTGTTTAAGGCAGAGAAATTGGACTTATAAAAGCAAGCCAAAAGTTTAGAACCACCCCTCTTCATGGAAGATGTCTTCACTCGTACTCATCTGCTCACACAGACTCATGTTCGTGCTGCTGTTCGAAGTAATGTTTTTATGCTACTAGTGCTTAGTGTATATTTAGTTGATGTTTTTCTTAGTTCATATCTTAGATCTTATTACTGTTTTTCTTTTACATTTTGATTGTTGGATGTAACTGGGACCCTGTGTACATAATCTTGTTCCACCACATGTACCACATGGGGTACAAATGACAATAAAGAATCTCTGACTCTGACCAATCCTTTTGAGAAAACACACATTTTGAAGAGAAACACTACAAAGCCTACACACTACACAGAGAACAAGGAACGAGAAGAAACGCGATTCTGCACTTGACCTCAGAGAGGAGAGAGAACTTCCAGCAGATGATTTTTGAGCAAACGAGAAGCACCTCTGCAGACGTCTCAAGACGGGACGGAAAAATACAGAACCCAGCACCAGAACCTCGGGCTGGCGCTGACCCGAGAACTCCCTGCCAGGCAACCATCACACAGCAGAGTGGTAAATCCCAGCTGACTACCATATGGACCTTCGTCCCTCCAATCAATGACAGGTGAACTTTGAGGAGACTTCAGCCTCTCAGTCACCGGAGCATCTGAGGCTGGTACCATTTTAGCAGCTGCCAGAACCATTCCTAACCATCTACATCCTAGTAGGACAGAGGCTTTCAATGCCTTGGTGACCCTACATCACAACTTATCAGATAAACTTAGCTCAACTTAAGGGCGAGGCAGACCTCTGCGTTGTTGCCAGCGCCGCTCGACGCGCGCGTGCTGCGCGCAGGCTGTTCACAGCAGAGCTCTGTGTGAGCAACTGCGTGCGGAGCGTTTACCTACAGGACAAACTGAGGTCGCTGATTGGTCATTTGCTGACACGCCTACTGAAATGATTGACAGGTCTGAGTGGTGAGAAAAGCCACAGGCTGCGCAGCGTTTTTCTGTGTTTATATGTTAATAAAAAGTTAAAATAAATAAAATAAAAACAGGGAACGCTGCTCCTGCAGCCCACAGCCCACCAGGAAATATTTAGAACCTGGCGTATCCACGTTGGACATGAGTTTAGTTCACTTGTGACAAGTTCATTCATTCCTCCTCATCGGAGGAGGAAGTGAATGGTGACCGCTTCAAGCGATCACTTGACTTTTGGCAAAAAAACAAAAGAAAAGTCCGATCAGCGATGAAGAAGGGATATTTAATACATTTGTGTCTCATACAAAACAGTCCGCCACCGGGCAGTTTATTCTGAGACAACGCGCGCGCGTGAGCGGTCGTAAAATTTGAGCTTGGCGCGTTCACGCGCATGTTCAAAGGCTTGTCCCGTTGCGCTCACACGGCATGGCGCGGCGCTCGTACCGACGCGGAGCTATGCCCCGCCCTTAAGACGCAGTTTTAACCCCTTCACAAACAGAAACCAGTCCAAAGTCTGCTTTTTAAGTTTCTTCATCAATTAGACCTTGGATTCAAAGCAATTTGATGTTCAGTTAACTTTGTCATGCATAATTTTCATCATATATATCACAGATTATTATTTTTATAATAATTACATAAAATCAACTGAATTTGTGATTATTTTGGCATATCCTGAATTACTGATTTCATGCCCTTTAAACACGAGAAAAGAACTCACTACATTAATGTGGAGTAAATAGAGACTGATTTTTCCTCTAAGAGAGAGGTGGTGGTGCCCACACAAGGTTATTTGCATAATACAGGTACTCCCCGACTTACGAGCACACCGACATACGAGGTTCCGGACTTACGAGCTCACTAATAAGCAGTAAATTTGTAACGAACATACAAAAAAATACAGCACTTTTATGTGTTTTTAGATGAAAGTGTGTTAGCTAACCGTTTGTAAACGAGTTTCTGAGCATGTTTATGAACTAGTATGAACGTTTGTGTTGAAAAACGAGTGTTCGTAGTAGCGCTAGCATAAATTTTCTGACTTACGACTGAAAATCCGGACTTACGAGAACACGTGTTTCGTGTTCCGACGTACGAGATTTCCATCTTACGAGATAGTCGGAGGAACGGAACTCGCTCGTAAGTCCGGGATTACCTGTACATGCATATCTTATGAGCTTAACTCACAACTGATAATCAAACACAAAATTTTAAGCCCCATATCGTTACATATATTTGTGGGAATCAGTTTGTTTGTGGCTCCTCAGATTCAAGAAGTCCTTTGGATGAAGGACAAAACGTCTCAGCCAAAAAAAAATATAATGTCAAGATGACCTGACTGAATATTGTGTGATTGTTACCTGGATTATTGAGCATGAACTTTTGAGTTTTTCATCCATTTTGTCAAAGTAGGTTTCACTGGTTTCCAGATTCAGGAGGAAATGTGTCCCAAATGGTTTTGATTTAGCTTCGTAACAAGAACCTTGTGCGTATAAAACAATAAAAGTAGTTTTATTAAATTTTATTCTAAAGTCAGTGAATTAATGAGAATTTAGAAAAATTGATTGAACTCTAAAAGTACCTCATCTAGAATATGATGTCATTAAATTGAAAATGCATACAGCTCTCCAGCTTTGGAGTCAGAGTTTTAAACTGATGTCATCAACAAAACTGTCTAATTGTGTTTTCTATGGTCAGCTGGCTGTGAAGACCATCTTGAACTGGGTCGACTCTTAAAGCTCATCAGTTGTAAATGAACACCCAGTGATCACTTTCTGCAAGCTTAACACAAATTCAACCAATGGCTCATGAGATATTTTGTTAACAGACACATGACCACACATATACGAGCAAAAACATTATCGCCTGCCTTTGTCTTTATATTATTCAGCAGGAACAAAGCTCCAACATTTAGTTGCTGTAAAATATTTTCTTAAGCACCTCCTGCTGTTTGATGAATGGGATTTTTTAAATTACTTTATTTGAACAAATATTTAGCACAAATAAAATAAAATAAAAATAAGCCTTCAGGGAGGAAAAAAGTACCTAAATCAGTTGTGAATATTTGACTGTAAAATTGACCTGAAACTCATGCAAATTTTTATACACAAGGGAAAAATACACATTTGAATAATATTTTTTTTTCTTTTTTTGTTGTTGTTGTTGCAGAAATCACTTTAATTTCATACTTCCAGACAAAAACAAGAAATCAGACATTTCCCTTAATCCGTGGATTTCCCTTTACTCATCTCAGAACACTTTCTGTCCATCCAGTTGTCACCTTTAAAGAATTTTACAGAACTATTGTGTACAGCAAAGATAAAAATCCCCAACCTGATTTAAAATTCATTGATTTACAGTATTTTGTGTGATTCGTGAATCTCTGGTTCTGAGACCAAAGCACAGATGAGGATTTACTGGATGGCTCAGGTGACGCAGGCAGCCATTGTTAGGGTCAGCCCAGACTCAGTGACGTCCTGCAAACAGCTCAGAAATAAACCAACAACTGGAACAACTAACTAAACTAAAATTTTTCTTTATAACAACAACTAGAAATACAGAACAATATATCTAAATTAGAGTTAAGTCAAAGTCAAAGTCAACTTTATTGTCAGAACTGCAATATGTACAGGACATACACAGGATTGAAATTGCATTTCTCTCAGTCCCTCGGTGCAACAGTAACCATTTAAACACTAAAACACTGAAACATTTAATAAACATAAGCATAAAATAGTAAAAGTGTAACACTGTCCTGAGTTTTTGCATAGTAGTATAAAAGTATGAAAATTTACACCAACACTAAAACACTAAACATTTAATGAACATAAGCATAAAATGAAATAATAAAAGTGTAATACTGTCCTGAGTTTTTGCATAGTAGTATAAAAAAGTATAAAAAGTATATAAACTGAAGGTTCTAGCATTGACATTTGCAAAGAGTGGCAAAGCAGCATATGAGTTAATGTACACAGTATATGTATGAGGTAGTTGATGTTGGTATAGAGGCAAAGTGGCATATGCAGTAAGGCACATTGGGCATCCTTAAATAAGGCTGGTCAGAGAATACTGTATATGTATCAGCAGTAGTGTAGATATAAAAGTAGTGTAAATGTAAACAGTAGTAATAAATGTAAACAGTAGTAATAAATGTAAACAGTATTAATAAATGTAAACAGTGAATGTAAACAGTAGTATGACTATAGGCAGTAATGTAATACAAACATTAGTGCAAATATGAGAAGTAGTGCAAACTGAATGAGTACATGACCGAGAGTTTAGTGAATAACCCGTTTGATGACACAGAGTCCAGTGTTAAAAACTTTGTGTTGAGTGGTAATGTGTGAGAAAGTTTTTTGTGTTAAGGCAGTTCAAATGGGAGGGGAGGCAGAGCAGGCAGAGTGTTTAGCATCCTGACTGCCTGATGAACAGAGCTGTCTCTCAGTCTGCTGGTTCGAGCCTGGAGACTCCTCAGTCTCCTCCCTGATGGCAGCAGTCTGAAGCAGCTGTGTAGTGGGTGTGTGGGATCACCTGCCATGCAGAGGGCTTTCCGAGTGAGGCGTTTGCTGTGTAAGTCCTGCAGTGAGGGGAAGGAGGTGCCGACGATCTTCTCAGCTGCTCTCACGATGCGCTGGAGGCTCTTGCGGCAGGATGCAGTACATGCACCAAACCACACAGTGATGCAGCTGGTCAGGACACTTTCTATGGCACCCCTGTAGAAGGTGCACATGATGGGGGTTGAAGCTCCAGCCCTTTTCAGCTTGCGGAGAAAGTAGAGGCGCTGGTGAGCCTTCTTGGCCAGTGATGCAGCGTTCCTGCTCCAGGACAGGTCCTTTTTAACGTTTTGCAGTTCTTAAAATAATTAATTACATCCATTTCTTTTGAACTTGATGTTGCCAAAGTGTGACAATCAAGTGGAAGAGGTGAAGTTCTGACCCGTTTTATGAATGAAATGGCTCGGAGGTGGTGGTACTCTTTAATGAGCTCTGAATGGTCCTGAGAGTCCGGCCTTTGACCTCTTGGTGACTGAAGGAGCCTGTTAGTGGGGGAGGGATGAGGATAATCCTTTTAGAAGATGCTTACCAGGAATCAGTCCAGCAGCTCTTCCTCTCTCAGACCGGATCAGCTCCTCAGTGTTAACAGGACCCACACAGCTCAGGTTGTCAGTGGGATCTGTGCAGGTCTGTCGTACTCACAGAGAGACTCGGACACTCAGGGAGCAGGGCGGGGGAGCTGACAGGAGCTGAACCAGGATGGAGATGGTGAAGAGTCTGTACAAGCGTGTGGTTTCTGTGAGGATCCGGGCGTACGTGAGGGACTACTGCAGAAGGAACGGCCTGCTGACGCTCTCCGTGTTCGCTGTGCTCACTGGCTGTGTCCTGGGGTTCACACTGAGGACGTTCAACCTGTCCACACAGGTATGGACAGACAACTAGTTTTACTTTGCTTTTACATCTGGCTGCAGCGCATCAAGGAGACGAGCTGCTGCAGAGAGGCAGAGGTTAAGCTCTATGAGTCACTTATCTAAGAACTAAAGAGGACTGGACGTAACAACAGGGTCATGTCAGAGGTCAGAGGTCAGGAAAAGTCTAATTAAAAGCTCTTTTATTTTTTATTTCTGTACATTAAAACCGAATTATAAGTTTGAGAACTAATTACCAAGACTCAGTGCATCTTTGAAATATATATTTAGTTTGCACTAATAACTCATTTTATTTCATTTTTGCGAATTAAGATTTTTTTTTTTACGTTCAACAATAAATGTATTGTGCAAAGGTTAATATAAGAAGTTCATGATGTACTTTGTCAGAATTCACTTTAAAAAATACACACCTGCTGGTATGGGAGGTGATAATGTGCGGTCATAAATATATTTTTGATATTTGGTGTTAGGTGTTGCAGACTTAAATGAAAAAGAAGTGGGTTTTTTTAATTTATTTTTATTTATTCATTTCAAATAAAAATAGCACAACATTTGAATAGACACTGACACAAGACAAACAATATAAATTTAAAATGAAGGGGGGCAGAATGAAGAGAGTATCTTATTCTATCTGCCCCCATTGTACAGAACAAATCAATTCAAACAGAAAACTTTCAATGAGCAACAAGAAAGAGAGATGAAAATATGTAATAATAATGATAGTAAGTCAAGAAGACAAAAAGGAACAACACATGTAATTAACAATTTTGAAACTAGACAAGATAAATTAATTTATATATATTTTTGCACAAATTTTTTTTTCAATCGTATTCTTAAATGAATATATTGATTTTGCATTTTTAATTTCAGCTTCCAAATTATTCCACAATCTAATTCCTTGGATCGAGGTTGACCGACCCCTCAAACTGGTTCTAAATTTCGGTCTCACAAAAATCTCAATTCCCTTTAAATTATAGCAGCTTTGACGTTTAAGAAAGTGTGTTAGAATATTCGGTGGTAATTCATTTATATGAGCTTTGTACATAACTGAAAGAATATTGTAATCCACTAAATGATGGAATTTTAATAACTTCAATTTGTAAAATAAAACACTTGATGAGTGACAGTAGTGTTTCCCAGTGATTATTCTTATGGCTATTTTCTGTAGGACAAAAACCGGCTCGGTAAATGTCTTACATGCTTTACACCAAACTTCAACACAGTAAATGATGTGCGGGACAATAATTGAGTTGTACAACAAGTACAGAGCTCTATCCTCTAACAATTTCCTAACTTTGTACAGAACAGCAACTGATTTAGCTATTTAGTGTCATTCAGTATGCAATAGATTAATGTAATTTTAAGATAGAACACTGGTTACACTAATGAGTTCACACACACAAATTATACACTATATATATATGTATATATATATATATATATATATATATATATATATATATATATATATATATATATATATATATATATATATATATATATATATATATATATATATATATATATATATATATATATATATATATATATATATATATATATATATATATATATATATATATATATATATATATATATATTATATATATATATATATATATATATATATATATATATATATATATATATATATATATATATATATATATATATATATATATATATATATATATATATATATATATATATATATATATATATATATATATATATATATATATATATATATATATATATATAATAATAATAAAAAATCTAAAATCAAATATGCCTTTGTCTAAGATCATTGAGAAGCCATAAAGAAACTTCTCTGTGGTCACATTTTCTTTACAGTAAAACATCTGATGAAGACAAAATCATCTCTTCCTACAGCATACAGTCTTTGGCTTTTATTTGTGCACATTCAGTCATTTTAAAAATGGAACTATTTACAGGAAGTACCCTGCGGCGGACGAGCCCCCAGCAGCAGAACTTTTCAGCATCAAACCTTCTTTTCCTCCTTCATCGACCCAGGTGTTTGTTTTGCTCACAGGCCAAGATCTACTTCTCTTTCCCCGGAGAGCTACTGATGAGGATGTTGAAGATGCTCATTCTGCCCCTCATCACCTCCAGGTACTATTAAACAGATCTCAGGCAATCTTTGGAAAAATAAATTTTTGTGGGACATTTTTCAGAAGTTATAACCCTGGTGACCAAGTGGGTTTAAATTAATGCTTAAAGAAATATTTTGTTGATTTTCCTCCGTACACTGTGGACAGGTTATCAGTCCATCTCAGGCTCCAAACCTTTCCAGTTTGATAAAAAAAACAACAACATTCATTTACTGGAGTGGCTAAATTTGCTAATAATATTGAACCAATTTTTTGTCTGAATTATTTTATTTTGGCGTTATCTTGTTTAATTCTAAATTAGAGATAAAGAAGCTAAAGAAACTAGATTTGCTGTGAAAATGCAGTGAACACCGAGTGCTGAACGACTTCGCTGAAATCTGCTGATAAAGCTGAAATTGAGGTGTTAAAAATAAAATAAACATAACATTCATCAAAAGGTAAATGTAGCTAAATGCTAGCTAAAAGTAGCCAAAGATTAGCCAAAAGTTTGAAATGACTAAAAGCCAGGTAAAGGAACAAAAGGGCTACCAGTTAGAAACTACAAATGGCAGAATGCTGGCTAAAAACTACAAGTAACAAAAGGCTAGTTTAAAATAGCACAAAGCAAACTGTAGACAAATGTAGCAAAAGGCTAGTTATAAGCTAAAAGATGCAAATGACTTAGTAATTGTTAGGATAAGTTATTATCCTTTCAATAGCTCATTAATAAATATACCACACAGGAAGGAGTACGGTAGGTAATTCTCTTGACCCCAGGTTTTCAAAATGGAGCAGAGTTTGAAGCAGGCAGGATTTTACATGGCGCTTCGTCTCCAAGTCTGCTCAAAGACAGCATGATGAAGAAATGTCTTTTTACAATGTTATCAGACAAAGACACGTCAGACGACTCTTGCAGCCTCCTTGCTTATTCGGGTGAAAGGCTCCAGGCTTATGAAGCACTCTGATCCGAACTAAAACAACTCATTAACACACACATGGTCATTTGACTTTAGTAAGTGAAAAACATCTGTGACCTTTCACATCTCCATCAGTCATTTTATAAAATGGCTAGTTAAAAGCTAAAATAGGATTTTTTTTTAAACTAGCCAAATGCTATGTTGAACGTATAAAAAAGTAAGCTAAAAGCTAAAATTAGCAGAACGGTAACTAAATACTATACGTATCGTGAAGACAAAAATAAAGCAATTGTTTTTTTGAAGAACTTAAAATGTAATAATTTTTCTAACATTGGAAATGAAGTAGAATATTTTGAAAAGTGTAAAAGTTACAAAAAACATGAGCTTAATGTTTTGATATACATATGTCTAAAATAGTATAAAGCATGAACTAGTTTGGTTGTAAAAATATATGCATAAAATATATATATATATAAATAAATAAATAAATAAATAAATAAATATATA
>JBBPBX010035851.1:0-10201 GCA_038048925.1 Garcialebias charrua | reverse complement strand
ATAAATAATAATAATGATTAGGAAAAAAAATTTTTGTTGCTGTGACTCAGAGAGTGAACTCGGGACTGAACAACTGTTCCAACTTGTAAATCAATGGTTGTCCAACAAACGTTTTGTCTGCTGTCAATCCTTCATTTCACTATAAACATCAAACAGGTTTTACACTTACATTAAAACTCACATTTCCACCGATCAACCAGCACTTCTGAAAAGTCCAGTTAAAAAACGAGTATTCATCCACACAAATCCCAACAACGACCTTAAGGATTGGCATCCTGCGCTGCACTAGATGTTTTTCTTCCCTTCTAAGAAGTGAAACACCTTCAGCTACAGAACAGAAGAGTCGTTGTTTCGCTTTACTTTTATTTACCATGTCCTGGATGACCACAGCAGCTCATTCATCCACACATTCTGTTTTAACGTTTCCCGTCCAGTTTGATGTCGGGCCTGTCAGCCATGGACACAAAGGTGAGCGGCCGGCTGGGAGTCCTGACCATCACCTACTACCTGTGGACGACCTTCATCGCCGTCATCGTAGGCATCGTGCTGGTGCTGATCATTCACCCGGGAGCAGGGGCGGAGAAAGAGAGACACCACGGGGGCACCGGGCCCGTCATGACCTCGGCTGACGCTCTGCTCGACCTCATCAGGTTCATCAAACCTTCACTTTTTTATAGTGCCACTGAGCAAACAAGTTCTGATGAGAAGATAGAGGATTTTATTTACTTTCTGATAATCTACACCCATTTAAAAAAATGATTTAAATTAAAACAGGACCAATTTTACAATTCACGCCCCCAAAATTCAGAATTTTTCTACAAAAATTAAGATTTATTATTGCAAAATTTGGCTGAAGTATCAACAGAAATAATCCCATCTTTTGTCAGATGAACAGTTATAATTGTGCAAACTACAAGTTATTTCCATTAGAAACTATATGACAAACTCTGGATGTTTGTGTATTTTGTAAAATCCACTCGTCCTTCGGTCGCAACAACAAAGCAGCCATTTAGTCCATTCAAGAGATTTCTTCTTCTTTTATTAACTTACTCATTTCTGTTTGTGCTGTCGGCATGTTTGTGTTGTAAATCTGTCTGCACAGATTAAAATAGCAGCCATAAGGCAGTACAAAGTCAATTAGAGTCTAAATGTAATATTATGTAAGCACAAGAACCAGGAGGACATGGTGTTTGAAGAAGAGTTGCAGCGTCACTCCCACGCAGCACTTTGGCTAAGAGACAATTATTTGTGCTCGGCTAAGCCTGCACCTTTCCTAAAGGTGAGTCGTTTCACTTTGAGAGTCCCGTCTGCTCGGCAGCCCGGGCCACTAAGCCTTCGTCTTAAAGCTCATCAAACTGCTGCGATTGGTGATGGGGACACTTCAGCCTCGTTATGTGTCTGATGACGTCCCTGCCTGTGGCGCTGACGTCTGCTGCACAAATAAACACTGTTCCAGGACATTGTGCTGCCAGTACCGCTCCAGAGCCAAACTGGGAGAACCTCTTAGTTCTTTGTGGGTTTGTGAACATAGATTAGCTTTTGGTTGAATCTGTAAATTCTGGTTAAAAAAATGTAAATAACAAAAAAAATATTTCTAAAAAATAGATAAATTGCATTTCCTGTAAAAATGCTGTGTGATTGCTTAGAACTAGCTGAAAAACAGCTGAAATTACCGTATTTTCCGTTGTATAGGTCGTACCGTTGTATAGGTCGCAGTGTCCAATATTTATCAATAAATTGGAAAAATCCATAAATAGGTTGCACCGGTGTATAGGTCGCACCTACGTCACCGCCGACGTAACGCGTCATCCACCGCTGACGCGCCGCGTGACCGCTGAGTCAACCCGGCAATATGGACAGAGTGTTTAGCTCTGCTGCTAATGTCTGCCAGAAGCTAACAGAAGCTAAACACGAGAGGAGTCCGTCTCTCAGAACACGAATAAAAAAATCGAATTTTAGGTCAAATGTTTTCTCGAGACCATAGTAACGTACATTAAAGCTCCTATAATTGCACTCTGTAAGCTGAAAAAATATACACTGAGTAGTTTTGAAGCTATTTATAAGCAAACAGAAGTAAAACCAGAAGCTAACACAGCTAAACACGAGAGGAGTCCGTCTCTCAGAACACGAATAAAAAATCGAATTTTAGGTCAAATGTTTTCTCGAGACCATAGTAACGTACATTAAAGCTCCTATAATTGCACTCTGTAAGCTGAAAAAATATACACCGAGTGGTTTTGAAGCTATTTATGACGTAAACAGAAGTACACCGATATAAAACGAAGGCTAACACGAGACCAGTCCGCCTCTGACGCGAATAAAAAATCGAATCTCATCTAAAATGATTCATCCAGGACATAGTTAAGTACATTGGAGTGTTATAATTACTCTGTAAGCAGAAATAAATATACACCGAGTGGTTTCGAAGCTATTTATAACAAATACAGAAGCTAACACTAGAAGCTAAATGCTACAAAAAGATTGTTTTTTATTTTTTATCTCAAACATCTAATAAAGGTACTCACTTGTAAACGTCCACACTGTGATTCCATTCCATTCTGTAAGTTTCAGAAAAATCCGCTGAGTGGTTCTTGACTTATCTTGCTGACAAACAGCAAACAAACAGAGCTAACATAAGCTACATCCAGCCCAGGAGGCCGACAGAATCAGTCCGAGCAGAGGAGCTTTTTTTCGGGCACATGAGCTGGAAACGGTCTACTTCTTCTTCTTGGGTCAGTGTACTCCTCTGGAAGTGGTACTGCACTGCGCCCCTAGCGGCCGAAAGTGGTACTGCACCATTTTCTGCCAAAGTGAAAAAGGGTCATAACTCAGCTAAAAATTGGTCTAAAAATATGGGAAAAAATCCATAAATAGGTCGCACTGGTGTATAGGTTGCAGGCCTAGAAAAAAAACATAAAAAGGTGCGACCTATACACCGAAAAATACGGTACCTAAAATTATGCTGAAATGTAGCTGAAATGGAAGAACAAGCCTAAGTTAGCAGAAGCAGAAAACACATATTTGCTGAATTAGCAAAATTGGTTTATAAATATGGGAAAAATCCATAAATACGTTGCTTTGACGTATAAATCACAGCATGCAAATTATGCAAAAAATGTGACTTATACAGTGAAAAATACGGTAGTTTGTTTTACAGTAACATGTGTTTAAGCACATTTCTCCTGTTTTTGCATCTTTAAGCTAAACATTTTATATTGTGTTTGTGCTCTTACAGGAACATGATCCCTTCAAATCTAATTGAAGCTACTTTCCAGCAGGTGAGAGAACAACTACCCGATGGCTGACAGAAAAATCTCCAGTAAAGTCAACCAGTTCAGCCTAACGCCTGTGGCTGTTCTTCTTCCAGTACCGGACAGATTTGGTGCAAACCGTGCAGAGCTCCAATGAAAAAGAGTCTCAGGCCAACTTTGTGTACGTCATGCCCGACTACCACAACCCTCAGCTGGGCCACCCAGTGTTCCTGGAGATCACCCCTGCACCCGACATCAAGTACAAAATCGTCCCCAGCACGAGCAAAGGCATGAACGTGTTGGGGATCGTCATCTTCTCAGCCACCATGGGTAAGAATCACCACAAAACTATATTTTTTGACATAATTAACAAATATGACAATCAGTGCTTGTATCTTTAACATATTTATTATTAGTTTTAGTAGTTCCACTATTATTTAAGAACTCACGATCCAGCTTGTTTGGAGTTATGTGTTAAATTCAGGACGTACAATCAGACATGACTTTGTTCTGATTTATCGCCCAGGCCTGCTGCTGGGGAAGATGGGGGAACGTGGGTTACCGCTGGTCAACGTGTGTCAGTGCATAAACGAGTGTGTGATGAAGATCATCAACGCTGCTATGTGGTAAGTTGTACCGTTGGAAGAGTCAGATTATGGGTAGATTACAGCTAACAGAAAATAAGAGTAGGTTTTTAAACCAGTCAGTGGAGTTTGCAGAAAACGTATCAGGAACACTTCCACAAATCAATGTCTGTAAACACACACGGGACTCCTCACTCGTTTAAAATGGTCTGAGGCAAAGAGGAAACTGTTCTGTGATTAATACAATGTGAAAGTATTTTTGGTAACAAGACACCACATCAGTTCTATTAAAGAGTAGAGGGACTAATGAGCCTGTTATTAGGAAACCGCTCCAAACCTTGCCTCTCTGATGGTGTAGGGGTACATTAGTGCATATATTAGTGCATATTCTAGAATTGTTCTGCTTGGGGTGGTTGCATGTTGGAGTAGCTCTGTTACATTCAATCTTAGATTTTGCTTTAGGAAACTTGAATTCTTATTTTGCTGGATGTAAATCACATTTTTTTGGCTGATGGTTACCTCTGGTATCAGATGCTGAGCAGCTGGATGGATTTTTAGTAAAAATCCATCTGAAACTAAAACATATTCAGTAATTTTTTTTTTACTGAATATGTTTTAGTTTCAGACATTGGTTATGATGCATAACCATAACAACAAGGTGGCTTTTTACAACTGGAGCAGCTAATTAGCACCTAAAAAGCTCAAATAAGAGCTCAACAACAGCCCCAAATCTCAAATGAGTTGAAAAGGAGGTGCCATGGATGCATTCCCATCTCCTTGCCAGCAGTGCTCGAGTGCCTGACCACTGAGATCCTGGAACTAGCAGGAAACACGGCTCGTGACAGCAGAAGGACAAGATCTTCTCTGTACCTGCAGCCGGCTGTCCGCAGCGTTAAGGAGCTTGGCAGGCTGCGGGGAGGAGTGGCCATCGCTCTGGGAGGAGCTCTACTCGTCATTCAGACAGTCCTGCTGGCCGGAGGACCCAAGAGACCAACCGAGTCTGAGTGGATGGTTCAGACGGCATCTGCGGCCAGTTTCTTCTGATCTGCTGTGGGACAGATCTTTACAAGAGATCCTTCCTGCCTACAGCATCAGTATCTATACCTCTCTTAATGAAATGAGGATAACGAGTTACATCATTTAATTTCCCTTTGGGGTTTGATAAAGTAATTTTGAATTGAATGGCAAGGGTAACTCACACATCTGGACAGGCGCCGTTAATGCAGAAAAGCATAGAAAGATTTTAGACTGTATCTTTTATTAAGGAAGGTCTTCATATTCCAGCAAGACAATGTTAAACTACAAACTGTAAATTACAAGAAGA
Source organism: Garcialebias charrua (assembly GCA_038048925.1). Classification (NCBI taxonomy): domain Eukaryota; kingdom Metazoa; phylum Chordata; class Actinopteri; order Cyprinodontiformes; family Rivulidae; genus Garcialebias; species Garcialebias charrua. Next base: position 5,042 of record JBBPBX010035851.1, on the reverse strand, counting down.
TGGTTTAGTTGAAGAGCGTGACCCTGTGATGGACTGGAGACCTGTCCAGGGTGTCCCTCGCCTCTCACACAGTGACGGCTGGATATGGGCAACAGTGACCCCTGTGACACGAAAAGGAAGAAGCGGGTAAAGATAATGGATGGAAGTTGAAGAGTTTGGGAGCTGAACTGGTCTGCCTTTAAGAAAAACCAGGCCAGGTGAACAGCTAAAATCATACATCAGACAAGAAAGCGACATTTTTTTCCTGCAAGAACACCAGCAACTGGTTTCTTCAGTTCCTACATGTTTATGGCCCTGTCCCAACTTTTTTGAGATGTGCTGCGGACATAAATTTAAACTTTTCTTTCCCAAGATGTGTACTTTTATATAGTTTAAACATTTAATTTGATTACAGTGACTAAAATATGGGTTTATGAGATTGGCAAATTATATGTTTTAATTTACATTTAATACAACATCCCAACATTTTTGAAGTTGAGACACAGGGGTCTGCAACCTGCGGCTCTGGAGCCACATGCGGCTCTTTGGTCCCTCAACAAGATTTGATCAAAACTAACTTGAAACTGAATTTTATTTGTTCTTATAACAATGAAAAGGGCTAGTTTTAGCAGTTTTCCTGTCATTTCCTTTGCAAATGTGCGAGTACTAGAACTTATAGGAGTGAAACAGGTTTTAACTTTTTTTATTTGAAGTAGGATATTTAATTTTTCCACAATTAAAATAATTTACCTAGACTTGCATAGTTCATTGTTTTATTGTTATTTTTTAATAGGGAAAGAACATTATTTTTCCAGAGGACCAGACTTAGCTTTTTTAGATTTTTCTACCTGGATTATTGAGCATGCATCAGGGAACATTATTTTTCCTTCTTTACAATAATCTTGTCTTTTTTTTTTGTTGTTGTCTTAAAATGTAAAAATATCAATAAATCATTAGATATTTTCAGCTTTACAACGGCCAGAAAACTACCCTACTGGTCAGAAAATTGTCCTCCAACAAACGTAAAGTGGTCCGTGGGCCACCACTTGAGAATCCCAGTTGTAGCAGGTATTGTGGCTCCGGACACGTTTAGTTTAGTGAACAAAGAGGCAGAAATGGCTCTTTTGATAAAGGTTGCAGACCCCTGCTATAGCATCTCTGATCCTTTTATATCACAAGAACATGAAGGCACCTCCTGATGTTGGTTTTGTAATTAGCATGAAAAATGGGATGAATGAAACGTGGAAGCTAACCTTCCACACATTTTTTCTCTCCTCTCTTCAGGTACTTCCCATTTGGCATTGTATTCCTGGTTGCTGGAAAGATCCTGGACATGCAAGACCCGGCCCACCTCGGAGAGAAGCTCGGCATGTACTTCATCACTGTTCTGTGTGGTCTGCTCGTGCACGGCCTCATCTTGCTGCCTCTGTTCTTCTACTTCTTCACCCGCAAAAATCCCTTCCCCTTCATAAGAGGGCTGCTGCAGGCTCTTGTCATTGCACTGGCAACTTCATCCAGGTAAGAAGAGATGTTTATTCTTTTAATCTCAGGTACAGCAGCTCCGTCCGATAATCAAATCACCGTCCTTTCGATATCGTTTCATATATTTCAGCTCTGCCACATTGCCAATCACTATGAAGTGCCTTCTGGAGAACTGTGGAGTGGACCGGCAGATAGCTCGCTTCGTCCTGCCAGTGGGAGCCACCATCAACATGGACGGGACCGCCCTGTATGAGGCGGTGGCAGCCATCTTTATAGCTCAGATCAATGAGTATGACTTGGACTTTGGCCAGCTGGTCACTATCAGGTGGGCTGGGCATCAATTAGAAGTTATTTGTAAAGTGGACCATTACAGGGTTCTTAACGCCACATCGCCTCTTTTTTCAGTATAACGGCAACAGCAGCAAGCATCGGGGCAGCTGGGATACCTCAGGCAGGTTTGGTGACCATGGTGATTGTCCTGACCTCTGTCGGTCTACCCCCTGCTGACATCTCCCTGATTGTAGCCATCGACTGGGTTCTGTGAGTCTCCATTAAACTGATATTAATTTAACTGAAGATGAAGGCCGTTTGGGCAGTGGGTCAACAATTGTCCCTTTTGTTTTCCAGTGATCGGTTCCGGACAATGATCAATGTTCTGGGTGATGCTTTAGCAGCTGGAATAATGGCTCATATTTGTAAAAAAGACTTTGACAAAGCAGCCGCTGCTACTGCTGCCGCTTCTGCTGCCAATAATGGACGGGTAAGAAAGACTTATGACTGTTGAGAACATTGCACATCTGACCATGCAAAGGTTTCAATCACCACCTTTCACTATGACCCACCAACAAGGAGAAATGGCATTAATGCTTTGGCCTTTGTGTGCATCTCAAGATGCCTGCATGAGTGACCTTAAAAAACATTAATATAGTTCAGTCAGTTTTACAGATATTGTGCTAAACGTTGGTGTCGTAGTAGCTGAAAGAATCACAACACAAGCTCCAAGGGCTGTACTCATTGCTTAAGATCTTTGCTTAAAATTACTTGGAGTCAACCACATCCCATTAACCATTAAACAGCTTTCTATAAACTTTTAGGACAATGATCCATAAACGTACGTTTAAATTTGATTCACTTTAGGAAACACAAATCAAGATGGCTGCTACTGCTGATCGACACTAAACACAAAATATGGCATAACTCAGTCAGTTTGAGATACTGAGTTCAAATGTGGTGTGGTAGTAGCTGAGAGTCATTCACAGCACAAACGGAGAGTGGCCCTCTTGGTCTAGGGATGTAGTTTTACGCATGCAAGAAGTCCTGGGTTCAGTTGAGCCCCCACATACCGTACGTTATGATCCATAACATCCGTTATCCGTTACATCTGTAACAATTTAAAACTGGCCTTGGGCCAGTCTGCAAATTTGGACAACTCCTCTAACCCTGTAATCCAAGGGTTTTATCCGAAGAACCAAAAACCCACCAAACAGGACTGTCAGTAACTCACAAACAGTTCACAATTTCTACAGAAGTGAAGGCTGGCGTCTATAGTCGAAGTGGGCAGGTGCATGTGTGGAGAGAGATGGAGGGCAGAAGCAGCCTCCATCACCTCCAGCCTCTCCACTCTCACACTCACCAGCCAATCGGACGTGGAAACAGAGGACGTATTATTTAAACAGACTCATTAGGGGGAAATGACACAGGGAGGGGCACCAACAAAGTTAAGTCAGGTCCTCTGGACGGTTTCTTTTAGTTGAAATATTTCTTCTTTCATCTAAAACACTTCATCAGCCCAAGGAGCCGCCCTCTCCCCCGCCGACTCGTTTGAGGCAGTCATGGCCAAAGAGGTTCAAAACATCCTGATACATGTAATCCAGGTAGAAAAATCCAACAAAGTTAAGTCAGGTCCTCTGGACGGTTTCTTTTAGTTGAAACATTTTGTGTATGTTTTGAACCTATTTGTCCATGACTGCCTCAAACGACTTGGCAGGGGAGTGGGTAGACTCCAGAAACCATCTGAGCACCATCAAACTGCTTGATCCACTATGATAAGGTGCTATTTATAAGACTGGGTTAGTTGTGGCTCCTCGGACTGATGAAGTGTTTTGGATGAAAGAAGAAATATTTCAACTAAAAGAAACCGTCCATTTGGTGGATTTTTCTACGTGGATTATTGAGCATGAATCAGGATGACACAGAGGCACGAATACGATAGTCCCTCGCTACTTTGCTGTTCATTTATTGCAGACTCGCTCTATCACGGTTTTTCAAAATAAGATTGGACATGACAAAATTAGCTGACTGATGAATGAGCCACATGATCAGCATGGGATTTTTTTTAAATGAATTATTTTAAATTATTTAGCACCTGCTGCATCTCTGTGCAACCCACACTGCAGGATAAGCTTCCTGCTGCAGAGCGGATAAGTGGGCGTGGCTAAGATTGCCTGCAGGTGGCTGAGTGCAGCCCAGAGATGAAATCATGACATTCTGTGCTCTTTTAGAGCATTTAGAAACATTGTATAGAATATTGCAAGAGTGGGAAGGGCGTTCAGAGTACGGATCCCCCGCGATAAACAAGGCACAACTGTACAATCACACCAATGATTTCCAAGGTTTGACCAAGATGGCTACAGCTCTGTCATTTCCCAACATTAGATGTTCTTACGGTAGTTTGAAACTCTGGCTGAAAAGGTGGTGTAATCTGTAATCCTTCATAGACTTTGCATATGGTTCATTTTGCATTGTTACATATCTCCAGGGGCCTTTTTTCAAGGACACTTCCAAACTAACTGTAGTGATCTTTTCTCGCTCCCCGCAGAGAGACACAGTAATCTCCTTTGGCAATCAGAGCGTGGCCCTGTCTGACACTCCTCTGATCGCGCACCGCTGCGATTACGTGTTTGAGGTGGACGGAGACAATGTGCTGGAGAAACCCTTGCCCTGCTATAATCTCTGCCAAGTGTGAGACACTTTTACCAGGATGGACAGAGAAGAATGTGTTCAAGCTCTGAAACGTTCAGGTCCTGCTTGAATTCTGGCTTCAGTGAAACCAGATGTTGGGGCAGGGCCGAGTGGCCTAAAAGGATTTATGCTGTGCCATGCCTACAAACAGAAATGTCCTTTGCTTCATGGTACAGGAGTGCATTAAAGGGCATGCTGGTTCCAGTTTGAACTGGATGGTAAGATGGAAGGAAAGGTACTGAACCCCATCTACAGGGTCTAAGCGCAGAGGAGGCATCAATGCACACGGGAATAATTGAAATAAGGGCTTAAAGATTTTAACTGCCTTATTACAAGCTTAGTAATGGAAATACTTGAAAAATAAACTCAATTTTAATAAAGAACATTTGCTGTTTGACAAGTTATAGATTATCAAAGCAATAAGACATCATTGAAATACAGTAATACCAAAGCCCAGAATAATTATCTTTTTGTTTTTGTACTAATGCTTTGAAGTGCGTTTTGTAATAAAAATCTTGTTACACACTACTGCTGCAAGTGGTTTTTTTTTATTTATAATTATACCAATTTAGCAGCGCATTTTCCACAGAAAGCTCAAAACGTGTGAAACGCAGCAGCGG
>JBBPBX010035850.1:16745-31823 GCA_038048925.1 Garcialebias charrua | reverse complement strand
AAGCTCAAAACTTTGTTATTCCTTCCTGGAATAATTTATCTTGAGCCAAAAAACCACGATTGCCACGGCTTCTGCCGACGAAAGCGAGTATCACCGACACCGACAAGGTAAACACGTCTGGAGTCCAGCTTGGACTTGCGGGACCGACGACTCGTCAGTCCAAAGCTGATCACAGCTCTTTGCCAGAACCAAGGCGGACGTCTTAAGGTAAAGGAGCAGCTGTTTGCTTGCTGGAGGTGTGATGATATCTTAGCTGGACGCGTACGGAAGAGTGTCATCTGGTTTCATAAATGCAAGATAAACTTCCTCTCTTAACCTCCCAATTCTTCTTAAATCTTTCCTCCTATCTTTTTCCCTCAATTCTAAGCTGGAAACTATTTTAAGCTGAAGAGCCCACAGACTAAATATGTTAACATCCAATATTGAAGTCTGTTGTGTTAAATTTAAGTGTGCTGACGTATTAATTTGAAAGAAAGTGAAATCATGTCAATCAAGTGTAATGGTGTTGATTTTAGTTGATTTATTTTAAATAAATGGTAGTGTCGCCTGGCATACCAAACTAAGTCAATGTCCATTGTCACTCTATAGCTCTGTTTATTTATCCATCATAAAGATCACAGAAATATTGGGTAAACTGAAAAAGAAAAGAATCCGTGAAATTACTATTCAATCTGAATAAGTAGATTAATTAAGGATAAAGAGGTCAGCTTAATACTGACCCCTGTTAAAATCCTTTAGTTACATCTGGGTGGCACTATATGTGTTTAAAGACACAATATATGGTCTCCCTCATGTTTCCTTCATCTGGTGGCCGTACGAGTTTTTCTGAAAGTTTATTGATAAATTTGTGATCTCTCGTGAACTTGAAACGTTATGTTGGCATGATTGTTCCAATTTTTGGACTCTGAAGGTGATAATTTTTGGCTGGAGTGTTCAAGACAGGCAGATTCTGCATGTTTTTATCATTTGAAGCTGAGAGATTGTTATTGTTCAACTCCTTAACACGCTGTTGGAAGCTTTAGGTGAAGTTTTGTCAGCCCGTGGTCTGTGGGGGGGTTCTGGTTCCGTTCGGCCCAGTTCACGCACAGACTCCGGTACAAAGCTTTGTTGACCGCCGAGTCAAACTGCCTGAAAAGCTGTTAACATCTACAAGATTGCTGTGTGTGGTATTTTTGCATGTTAGAGCAGGTCGAAAAAGCATATTACTGTTAGAACGTTGTCGGCTGGGTTCTGTCAGACCCGTTTCCTGCTCCATTAAAAAGTGGACCGGAACCGACCTTGAAGTGGCTCCGAGCGAGTCCGTGTTTGTTCTGCAGCTGCAGTGCTGGGTTACTAAACGTAGCTAAGTCGTGCCTGTTTTAATTGTGATTGCCACGTTTCAGAATTTTGGGAAGTTAATTTAAAGCGTTTGAGTTGTTTAAGAGTCTAGAGTTGCGTGCTAAGCTAACGTTACAGAGACGTGTCGTACACGTTTGTTTATGAGCTGTGATTGGATAAACGAGAGCTGTGAGCTGTCAATCACTCGTGGCGAGCGCTGATTCGCTGTAGTGGGAACGCACGCCGTTGCGACCAACCCACTTTGTCGTCATTTCCGGCACTGCCGTGGTCGAAGGTAAGAAAACTTCATTCACCATGAACGCTTGGGAATGAACTACAAACGCTGTGATTGATTGGTTGACGTCACGTATCTGTTTAGCGAGCTCCGCCTCGCTCAACGGAAGCTGGTGACGCGCTGCGTCGTCCCGCCTGTTTGTGTCGTCATTTCCAGGTGCACTTCGGGCAACAAGCAGTTCACACTCAAACGGAGATTTCACTGAGAGTTTAAAAACTCATTTAAAGCCATCTAAACTGTCTAACAACATAGATTTGTCTCTGACAAGAACGCGGTTCGAGCGTTTATCACTGATACACTAGAAACTAACTCTGAAAAGGTTGTTTTTAGTTTAAATACTGAATAAACAAAATCAGTCTCTTCGTGATATCATTAAGTCTCGAAGCTGCCCCCTGTTGGTTAAAAGACGTTGACAGATGAGTTTTCTCAAAAACATCATAAAAAAGTCAGCATTTTTATGGTGAGTTACCAGCTTTTAATTTTGTTCTGTACACAAACAATAGCTCCTGTTTATTTTAAATAAATTATTTAGAATAACAGAGGTACAGACAAACATTTTTGCTTATTTTAAATACGAAAGAATTTAAAATAACAAACAAAAGTACAGTTTTCACTCCAGATAACTGAATTTTTTTTCCTTTCTCTTCCTTTTCTCTGACACATCATCTTCCAGTTATCCTGTGTACATTTAAACTTTCCTGTTTATTTCAAATAGTGAAAAGTTTAGAGTAACGAATACAGAGCATCTTTTATTTTTATTTTCACTGAAATTCCAGATAAAAGATGGCAGGCGCAGAGGGTGAGACCCCTAACACCATTGATACGGGGCAGCCTGTGCCAACTGAAGGCCACGACCCGACCAAAGCAGATTGGATCGAACGTGCCTTATTTTCACTCACAGGGTCCATCATAAACTATCATGAAGAGACACAGTTGATGGAGGAAGCAGATGTGGACAGAGCATTAAGAATTGTAACAGCTGGAACCACAACGGCTGAAAAGAAAGCAGACAGAGATAAACGTTTGGCTAAATTGAGCCTTCTGTTAAAGGCCAAGCTAGACTTTGAAACTGTTGTACGCCGGGCTGTCTCTACATCATGTTTAACAGCACAAATGGAGGTTGCCACTTTGCAGCAGGAGGTAAAGAGTTTAACACAGTCGAGTATGGGCAGCGCTGAACAGGCGCGTAGTCTCTACGAAGAATGCACAGTGTTAAAAAGGGATTTTGACCAATCACAAGGTGAGTTGGGAAAATGTGTGGTGGAGAGGGATAAGTATTACCATCAGTACAAGTCGCTTCAGGCGGATTGTGGGGAGGCACGGGACGCGCTGGACAAATGCACGGACACCCTGGAATCATTATCACTACGGTACACAAGGCTGCAAGATGATTATAGAAAATCACAAGAGCAGCACATGATGTTACAACGTGAAAATGATGGGTTAAGAGTCCAACTGAACAGTTGTAGAATAGAGCGTGCATCAGCAATGAACAAACTCTTTGACGAAGAGAGAAAATGTTTGGATCTCATGAGTAAACACCTTGAGAATCCACCGCCTCCGCCGCCCCCTCCCATACCTGATGACCCACTCCCTCCTCCACCGCCCCCGCCCATGCCCGATCCACCACCCCCACCTCCACCTCAACAGACATTTGCTGGGACAACCCAATGGCAGGTACCTACGTACCCCATGTCTACAGGTGTACCTGGTGCGCAGACGGGTGGGTATATCACTATTAATGGCTCTCAATTCGCTGTCCCAATAGAACGACTCCATAAAATTTCCCAGTTCGTTCAACGTTTTGAGCCAGGGCAATATGGTTCGACTGAAACCGATACCTATCTGAAAGACATTGAGTTTAAACTGGCATGCTATCCGAACGCTACGGTTGACGATAAAATCAGTTTGATCAAACTCACCACAAACAGGAAAGTGCAGCACTTCATTGCGCGTCAACCAGTCGCAATTTTGAAGGATTACAAACTTTTCTGCGAAACTCTACTGCAAGAATATGCTCCTCGCATGGGAGACGTTGGCTACCAAGCCGCATTGAAAATCACTCAGGGGCAGAATGAACATCCAATCCCATATTATGACAGACTTTTCGAAGCCTTTTTTGGTGATCGGAATGAGCCAGGGATGGAGGATGAACGTGATTTTAAGTTTCTTTTTATGAACAATCTATATTCAGAGATTGGTTCAACGGCCAACCTCATGGCCGACTACAGAGAAAAAACCATGCGTGAATTAAAGGAGTGCGCTATACGTGTTTTTGAAACATACAAGCGACACAAGAAACCCGTTGAGGTGTATCCAGGTGAAAAGGTCAAATACCAAACGCTAGACCTTGAAGGAGCAAGAGCGCCAGCTCACTCTTTTAAGGAAGGCGAGAATAAACAAAATTTCCAACCTGACAGACCGCAAAATGAAGGTGTCCGCTGGAACAAAGACCAAAAGGGGTCCAGAGACCCTAAGTGGTACAGGCCGCATCAAGAGGAAGAACCCCATCATCAAAAAAGGGGGGCGTTCCAAAAGAAAAAGAAATATGGGTCCCAAGGTGACTCATATGAAAGAGGGTGGTCCCAGAGGGGACCCCCGAGCAATGCGCCAGCTCCTGCACCTCAAACTGAACAGTCTGGGGCGAGGAAAAACCCACAGAAGTTCCAGAAAAAAGGCCCTAAACCTCTGTCCTCAGAAGAGATGGAGAACATACGTCGGTTGTTAGAAAGTTTGAAAAAAACAAACAAGGAAAACAAACCTGGAGTAATGTGTAGCACTATCATTGATAGTGACTCAGAACACACAAATAACAGCAATGCCACAATTGCTGACAGTCACCAAGATACTGATGGTCAGGATGCTGACAATCAGGGTACAGACAGTCAACAAGACGTTGATTGTAACCATGACATCATTGTTACAGAGTCCGAGAGCCCCTCATCAGAAAAAGGGGGGGAAAGCTCACTCACCAAAGACAATGACTCGTCACAGACCGATCACTCAGACCCATGTGTGACTGCACTACCAGTACAGGTGAATGAAAATCACACAGACAATGGTAGACGTAACAAACGTCGGAAAAAACCTGATAGGTTCCTGTGTAACATTATCAGGAAGGGGCCCGCTAAGAAGGCTTACCTGTCAATCACTTTAGAAGGGGTCCTCACAGAAGAGGCCCTCCTGGATGGTGGGGCTGACATAACCATTATGTCTCCCACACTGTTGAAGGAGCTACGGATAGCCGCTAGCGGTGTTGACAGGGAAATACCCCTCAAAGAATGTGCTGTAGTATTGCAGGGACTCTCAGAGACGAGAACAACCCTAACAGCTATAGCCATGGTTCATATGCAGATTGGTGAAATGACGCTATACCACCCGGTACACGTGTCCGCCGTTGACTCATTCCCATTTTTGGTCGGCCAAGACTTTATAAACCGCTTCGACGCGATTATAGATTATGGCGATCAGACAATGTGGACCAGAGTGAGCCAACCACTGCCAATCGATATGCCTACACAAGGTGACACTGACTGTCTAACAGCAGGTACCGCGGAAGGCACAAAGGGATCCTCCAACGAGAGCACAATCCCGGTAAGTGAACCTTCAGCAACAGGTGAGGCAGAAAAGGCCCAACAAGAGAGCCTCCTCTGCGAGCTGAAACAGTCAGCACTCACTGAACACTACCTACCACAGGTAGTCAAAGGTGTTGAGATCCAAGGATCCCACACCGATGATGCTGTTCTGTCTCCTTGGACGGAGAAATCAGCGATCAGCCAAGCTTTCTATGGAACCTTGGTTAAAAAACAGTTGGGTCTAGAAATGAACAAAAAGGCTTTCCGCTTTTCGTTAGACCCCAACGATAAACAGGTAATGACCGCAAAAGGGATCATTGACCTGAAACTAATCTGGAACCAACGAGAACTGGATCACCCATTCCTCGTGGTCCCGAACTTACCACATGCAACCTACATAGGCTCCGACATTTTGGTAAGATTAGGTGTCCGAGTGGACATCAACAACAATGTACTGTGGTCACTAGACACAGCCACAAAGGAGTCTCCTGTGCTAACCACAGAGAACCTTATGGCTGGACAGACCATACCAGAGGTCTGCCAGATTGCTAACAGCCATAACACTGCGGTACCACCTCAGGTTATGAACAAGCCGGTGATGTGTCACATCATGAAAGGACAAGCTATTAGCACAAAACAGGCATACTTTCAACCATCTCCTATGTTTTTCAACTTAGGACTGTCCATGGAGGCCACATGCCAAGTGACCCTCGACTGCAGAACCACGACTGTTGCTGTGTGCAACACAAGCACAGAAGAGGTACTGATCCCAAAAAACACACAGCTAGGATGGTTGATCTCTACTGATTTTCATGATTTTGAGCTAAGCATTCCATTTCTGGGAGGACTCCCAGAAAACTTGATCCCAAATCAACACACGGGGCAAGTCTTGTTCACGAAACCAACACAGGCCATAGCTCTTTTCTCCCCCACTGAGTCCGACCAGGACACTGTCCGCAGGTTCGGTTTCAACAAAGGAGACAGTCTATGCCCCCAAACTTACAGTGCACTACCTGTTGACAGGTTTTACGACACTGAAGGGGACTCACTGGAGCTCCCCAAAGAACAAGAACCCCTCTCAGTTGCTTCACAGATTGACCAGGTGGTCGCCCAAGCCGACGCCCTGAAAACTGATGAAGAAAGGGACAAACTTCGCAAAGTTCTTCTAAAATATGAGAAATCATTCTCAACTGACTCGATGGATTGTGGGTTGACCACGCTCCACACAGTGAGCATCCCAACCCCGCCTAATGCTCCCCCTGCATTTGTCAGACAGTACAAGATTCCTCTGGCAGCACATCAACCTATCAGAGAAATCATTAATGACCTGTTAGAAAAAGGTATCATCCGATACTGTAACAGCACTTACTCTGCGCCTTTATGGCCGGTGTTAAAACCAAATGGTAAGTGGAGACTCACTATAGACTACCGAAAGCTAAACAAACAAGTTCCCTTATCCAGATGGCCTATGACGCAACTCCAACAGGAACTGCCCAAGGTCACCAATGGTAAGTACTTCTCGACCCTCGACGTCGCCTCTGGTTTTTGGACCATCCCTGTGCGCGCCGAGGACCAGTACAAACTAGCTTTCACTTTTGGTGGCCGTCAATACACCTTTAACAGGTGTCCCTTTGGCTACGCTAACTCACCTGCAGAGTTCAACATCTTCTTGAACAAAGCATGTCCAGACGCCCACGAGCGTGGGACACTGATTTACGTGGACGATGTCCTTTTGAGGCAGCCAACACTGGACTCACATTTGGCTGAGATCGACCACGTTCTGAATCAACTAACAACTGCTGGTGCTAAGATATCACTGTCAAAATGCCAATGGTGCAGAACCAAAGTGGACTACGTTGGCCTACTTGTAGGTCCAGACGGAGTACAACCACAGCTGACTCGCACCCAAGGCCTCGACAATCTCAAAGTCCCCACCAATCTCAAAGAACTACAAAGTTTTCTGGGCGTGTGTAACTACTCGAACCAATTCATCGAAAACTATGCGGACCTTGCGAAACCACTGACTGAACTCCTTAAAAAAGACGTACCATTTGTTTGGACTGACAAACAGCAACAGGCAATGGACGCTCTTATAAACAGGATCAAGTCAGCCCCTTGTTTAGTCTACCCAGACTACAACAAAGAGTTTTACTTGGAAGTGGGCTTCTCAGCTCATTGCATAAGTGCAGGTCTGTACCAGATACACGACAGAGACAAACGTGTAGTAGCCTACGCCAGCAAAACGATGGCAGGCCCCGAGTTGAGATTCTCAGACTGTGAGAAAGCTTTACTGACCACAGTGTGGGCAGTTAAACATTTCTCCAGCTACATTGGTGGACAGAAAATCATTGTGGAAACACAACACCAGCCAGTGACTTTTCTTAACAGTGAACGCATCAGAGATGGTGTGGTGACAAACTCACGTGTTGCAACGTGGCTCATGGCGCTTCAAAGTTTTAACCTAGACATACGTTATGGTCAAAACAAGAAGTCTCATCTGGGGACGGACTTGGCAATCTGCCAGAAGTGTACACAAGATGTACCAGCCACCCAGCCGCCGGTTGAGGTAAAACCCCCAGTAACTGTAGACCCAAATCACCACTTCTTTGATGACAATATCTGCAAAGATATGACAACATTGTACGTGGATGGATCTTCATTCCTCCGCGACAAAATCTGCAGAGCAGGTGTTGGAGGAGTTCTCCTCCAAGACCAAGAGCAGATAACTTTCAGCTACAAATTAGGATCTCAGACTTCTCAGTACGCTGAGATTGCAGGAATCCTAATAGCTCTCCAGATGGTAGTAGAGCGTTCCATCAAGACGCTAGTCATCTGCACTGACTCTAACTATGCTCGTTTGAGTTTCGCTTGTCACCTCGCTGTGTGGAAACAGAACGGTTTCCTAACAAGCGACAGAAAAGTGGTCAAACACAAAGAGCTTTTCATAGCGTGTGATCACTTGGTGACATCTCACGACTTACAGATCTACTGGAAGAAAGTTCCAGGACATTCTAGAGTCCCAGGCGATGACAAGTACTACAATGACATTGCAGATTCCTTAGCCAAAGAAGGTGCCGACGAAGGTCCTCTATGGTCCTTCGACCCCTCCTGGTTAATCAAGACTCTGTCAATACAACCTACAGTCAGGGTAATGGCAGTCACACGTGCACAGGCCGCAGCCAGACCTGCTGACAACGCAGTCTCTGTACGACCCGCACTGACTGACCCAGACATCATCCAACTACAGAAGTCGGATCCTGCTATCAACTCCATGATACTGTACCTGACTGATCCGGAGAAAAACACTCCGTCTAAAGACGAACTGGATTCCGATCCAGACCTTAAAGTCCTTTATCAGCTGCGCAAACAGCTAAAACTAATCAAAGGCATCCTAACTTTCGCTCATGGACCAACGTCCTCACCTGTGTTCGTGGTTCCCCATGAACAAAGGGGGGTGATGTTAGTTCATGCCCATGATCTCCCGTCCGCAGGACACAAAGGAGATAAAGCCACGCTGACGGCATTAAAACAAATTGCCTATTGGCCTGGAATGAAAAAGGATGTCAAGGACTACATTGAAGGGTGCGTGGTCTGTGGCCAGTTTCAGCCAACCAGACCACTTCACAGAGCACCACTGCAAAGCAGAGGCATTGCATTCCCATGGTCTGACCTCCAGATCGACTGGGTTGGACCACTCACTAAGAGCTCTAGAGGAAATAAATATTTTCTCACGGTAACCTGTGCATTCACCAAATGGGTAGAATGCCTACCAGCTCCTAACGACACAGCACAAACCACTGCTATGTTGTTAATGAATCATATATTCTCAAGGTTTGGACTTCCCCTTCGGGTGAACTCAGACCAAGGTACACACTTCACAGGTGAAGTGATGAAAGAACTGTGGAAGACGCTAGGCGTCAAGGCCAACTTTCATGTCGGCTACCACCCACAGGCTTCAGGCCAAGTAGAGAGAGCAAACAGAACTGTGGTGAGTATTTTGAAGAAATACGTGGCTGCAAACCACAAGGACTGGGATGTGAAACTCCCTCTGGTCCTCATGGCCATAAGAGCCACTCCACACACATCAACTGGCATCTCTCCCTTCGAGATGATGACCGGTCGACAAATGACTCTCCCTCTACACCTGTTGTACCAACCAGGCGACGCCGCCATGGCGACAGCCTACACTACACAACAATACATGAAAGATTTGAATGTACACCTCAGAAACACTTTTGCTTTCGCCCAGAAAAACCTGGAAAAATCCGCTGAAGGACGCAAGGCGTACTACGACCAAAAGGCCTCTCACAATGAACTCCAAGTGGGAGACAGAGTCTGGTACTATACGTTCGCCCCAGCAACCGGGAAAGGAGGGTCCGAGACCGGAACTCTCGCCCGCAAACTAATGCCCAGGTGGACTGGACCTCATCTGATAACAGACAAAGTGTCCTCAGTCGTCTACGAAATCAAAATCAGCAAAGGCCGCAAAGAGCCAATTGCTAAATGGGTACATCGAAATCAGATCAAACCTTACAAGGCGTTCAATGACTCCACAAAAGACAAAGATCTCACAAACTCACCGACTTCATGGGATAATAAGGTCGTCCAAACACAAGTTAGTAAATAAACTAATCAGGTTTAAACTACCGTATTTCCCACCCTATAAGTCGCATAACCCAACATCTGTTAGAAAGCTAAGATCTGTCTGTTTGTGTTTCCTTAGGACCACGATGAAACTGCTCCTATTAACCTTCGCCCTCTTGGGACTCCTCCAAGATGGACAACTCGAGGTTGTGACCCTTGGACCCACCTCAGGAATCAGTCTTAGGGATCAACCTGGTCTGCTCATCACAGATTGTCATCTGTACACCCAGAAGGTTTTCGTTCGTTTTGATCCCCAAATGGTGGTTAAACAACACATTAGGCTCAATGAAGAATGGTCCAACAAAACGTGGTATACTTTTCCGATTGAGAGCGCAAAAGGACAAATCCAACACATGTTAAAGCAACTACATAAATTCACTATTACACAACAGGAGCTGAGTGGAGCAAGTAGTAGAGAGACGCGTAGCATTGGATGGCTACTCCTCGCAGCCTCTCCTCTCGGATCCCTTCTAGGTTTAGGTTTGTCCGCGGTCAACACGGTCAGCATAACAACCTTAAAACAACACGTTAATGAAATACAAGATGAGTTCCCAAAGATCCGATCACAGATGGATCGGCAACAAGAACAGTTCACACAGGTGACCAAAACCGTCAAAGATACTGTCTTAGTTTTGAACACTCACACCCAAGAAATAAAGACCCTTGCAAAAACGGTCAATGAGTTAAAACTTAAGGTAGAATCGGACTACGCCAACGCCCACTTGATAGATGGGATCCTTTCTGATACGCTTAGAGATATCAGCTCGACGGTTGATACACTAGCTACTGGCAGAATCCCACCTTATCTCGTCTCCCTGCAGATGGTGATTGACATCCTGTACTCCGCTACAAACGAACTAGTGAGACCAATCCAGGCTCACCTGGCTTACACTCTCGGTAGCGCGGTCCCGATTTACGTCAACCACAAAGCGGGTGAATTCGCGTTTCTTATCAATCTACCCATCATTCCCTCTGATGGCATTTACAGGCTCAAGGACGTTGTTAACGTCGGAAATTGGCACGGTGAAAACCACGTCAGAATCGACACCCCAAAGGTGGTCGCTTATCATGACGATAACCCCACAATTTACTTAGCTCCAAACCTCCAGATGTGTACTCTCACCCACGAGATACACTACCTGTGTACAAGTAAGCCTTTCATTTTGAATAAGGCCACGGGCATTTGCGGAGTCACACCCGTTCCAGATAACTCAAAATGCTCGACGACGATAACACCTCGACGCCAGGTCACAACCGCTAAAGCGGAAAGGATTGGTTCGCATTGGCTAGTAAACACTCCCCAACGAAACGCGTTGATAGTCCATGGCCATCCCGCGGCCAACCAACTTGTGACTCTACCGGACAATACAATGTGGATCAATGTCCCCCAAGGGACGACTATACACATTGGTGAACTGACGCTCTACCACCTCCGTCCGGAGCAATGGGAAACTGCCCTTGAGGTACCCGAGTGCTTCACAAACATGAGTTTGGAAATAGACCCTCAAACCATAGAACAACTCCGGTTCGAAGGTACTAAAATCGTCAATGTGGAACCTGTAAACAAAGTTCTCAGGACCCTCAAATCCGAGACTGGAACCCGGTTTCAACCAATTAACTATGCATGGTCTAGCGCGGACACGTTAAGTCTAGTGCTGGGATTGATCCCATCCATCATTATGGGCGGAATTATTGTGATCCTATTTCAGTACGTACGATCTCTTCATGCCCGACTCGATGATCATGCGGCTCAACTAGATCTGATTAGGCGTCACAAACGTGAGTCTAGAGGAAACCAAGCCGGCACGGACAGTAAGGTGGAATCTGACGACAAGAGTGTGTCGAAGCAGTGAAACGTTGTTTCCTTGTTGTTTAGTCATTACTGTTGTCATTAGTTGAGATATTGTTTGGTTCTGAACACTCCCAGCCAAAAAGGTTTTGTATTAACATTGGTTAATGAATGATATGGATTTAACTATGCCAACATGCAGTTCGTTTTGTTAAATCTCAATCGTCGAAGAGTCAATGTAGTTTAAAGCTACTCAAGGTACCATAAACTACACTGGTCTCACAATTTCTAAATTGAACCGATTCGATCGTTTCTATTCTAGATTATCTATTCATTTTGATGAGTCTCGCCATAGACTTCAAAATTTATTAGGAATACCAAATCTTGCGTCGTTCGTCTAAAAGACAACAGACATTTAGATCAAACTATATTTCATTTTTATTTTAGTTTAACCTAAACTAAGTAATGAATGGAGGAATAGTTTGGAATTAGAGGCCTTCGTTACAGAAGCCCTCCAAAATTTTATAGGTACAAATCCCTATATCTAATTTTACAGAATTGATCCACCCCTTAATTGGTAATTGTAGCTGATCTAAACCATGATAGCTTACATACCAGGTGCATATAGGTAGGGCCTAATGTAAAATCCCAATCATAAGCCCACCTTAAAAAACCACATAATTGCATGACACATAGAACCAGAGTGGCACTGACTGGAAACCAACCAGCCAACAACCTTCGATGTGGGGACCTGCAGCTCCAACGCTTGGTCTTCAACCTCCATCCAAGGGTCGCCTCCTCTGCGTCAATCGAGGGATCCCCTCTACATGCTGATTATGAAAACAATTGTTGCTGATCAATCAACAAAACTAACCGTTGTGGAATTACTGCTGTGGAATTACCGCTGTGGATTATAAGACTTTGTTTCCCAAAGGATCACAGACTTTGTTTTCCAAGAGTTAACAGACTCAGTTTTCCAAGGGAGTAAAAGCTTTTCGCTATGGGATTACCTCCGAACAGTATGGAATTTCCAAAAACTTTATGGGATTATAATTTTGATTTTTCTTTTCCACTTGCTGGATTACTTCAAGATCAGAGACAGTTCAAGGTTTCCTTTCGTGTTGGACCCCATCCCCAAGGACTGGCGATGGCTTCCAAAAGGGGGGAGATGTAGTGGGCATGACCTTGTCCACTTTGATACACCTGGGTACTTTTGAACTGTTCCAGAGATGACCTTTACTGACCTCTCAGTAAAGCAAGACACTTACTACAAATTATTCCATTAGTTATAATCTGAGAATATAGTCACCAAAAGAGACTATTTCTATCTTTGATTTTATTCTAATGTAATCAAAAGAATAACTTTTGTCATTTTCATGATGTGTGCTTTTAAGCTGCTGTTATTCTGTTAATATGTAGTATTACTGTGTTACTTGACCATATAATGGTGTCATAGTTGAATTTTATGTCAAACTGTGCTTTTCAGATTTGTTTTAGAAGTGTTAAGACGCTAATCCAAGTGTTTTTCCTCTTGGAGTCTATGAGTCTGTCTTTTCCTAAACATTTCTCTCTGCTGCTAGTTGTGGCCTTGTACTCTGATAACAACAAGTGAACTCCCCGACCGGTCCTGTCGGACCAATGGGGAAGAAACAAGTCGCTCTCCTCTCAGAGCCGGTACTAAGTTCTAAGCTGTTGCTGGAATGGGAGAGTTTCTGGGAGCTTCAAAGACATGAAGACGTCCCAAAGAGCTGAATGAATGCCTGTCACCCGCCAAAGACAGTCATTCAGCTAAGGATTGTATAACATGCTGTTATGAATCCACTTCGAACGAGCGTAAGCTCAAAACTTTGTTTATTCCTTCCTGGAATAAGCTTATCTTGAAGTCAGAGGCCAGGAGCTGACATATTTTCTGATGACCAAGCGGAACCCAGGAGACGTTGGAAACGTAAACGAATGACCAGTTCAGACGAACTGGGCCTGAAGGACTGTGCATCTTACAGGCTGGTGCCATCTCTTTATCAGACTCGTCGTCGAAGGTAAAGAGCTGTTTACAAACGTACCTGGATTTTAGCAGAAATCTGATGAGAAGTGTCACTTTTGTAACATGCTCAAGATAATTTCCTTTAAACCATCTTCCTCCTATCTTTTTCTCTCAATCTAAGCTAGAAACTATTTAAGCTAAAGAGCCCTCAGACTAAATATGTTTAACATCCAATATTGAAGTCTGTTGTGTTAAATTTAAAGCTTCAGTATGTAGCTTTTTTTATGAACATATTTCTTCACTCTGTCACTACCTCCTGACAGACTGATGTTAGCCAGGTAATCTCTGAAAAAAAATTAAAAAAATATTGTCCCCTTGCTTCTCCAGGTGGTAAATAAGCATTTCTAAAAAGAAAAGGTGACCCGCCATTTTCCAGCCAATAAAAACAGAGTTTGTAACCAGCCAATAAAAACAGAGCTTGAATTTGAATCAGCCAATAAAAACAGAGCTTGAATTTGAAATTCAACAGACCACAAGGGGGCAGAGCCACATATGGCTCTGAGGGGGAGGGATCAGAATGCTTTGCCTGTTGAAAATATTTCTAAGTGCTGCAGTTCTACAGAAACTGCATACTGAACCTTTAAGTGTGCTGACGTATTAAATTGAAAGAAAGTGAAATCATGTCAATCAAGTGTAATGGTGTTAATTTAGTTGATTTATTTTAAATAAATGGTAGTGTCGCCTGGCATACCAACTAGGTTAACATCTCTGTCACTTAATGGCTTTGTTTATTTATCCATCATAAAGATCACAGAAATATTGGGTAAACTGAAAAGAAAAGAATCCGTGAAATTACTATTCAATCTGAATAAGTAAATTAACTAAGGATAAAGAGGTCAGCTTAATACTGACCCCTGTTAACACTAGCACTACCACATGTGAGCCATTTGGATATTCTAACTATAGTTCCCATGGGAGTTAGTCAAATGGCTCATTGAATTAGCATTTTTGCAGCCATTGGTATGTATATGAGGCCATTCTGTTGGTGTGGATGAGGCCTTGGGGGCATATTTATACATCAGAGTCAGAGAGTCAGAGAGTCTTTATCGTCATTTGCACCACATGTAGTACATGTGATGAAAACGAGAGTATGTACACAGGATCGTGTATATAAATATATAAATATATATATATAGTATATATATAGTGTATATATATATAAATATATATATATATATACATACATGCACCCACATATATACAGTATATATATATATATATATATATACAGTATATGTATATATATGTACTGTATATATATAGTATATATGTATATATATATATATAAATATAATATATATATTATGGGCGGCCGTGGTGTGGTGGTAATGGCAGTCATCCCCCGATCGGAAGGCTGGAGGTTCGAATCCCGGTTACTCACACCATGTGTCGTTGTGTCCCTGGGCAAGACACTTAA
>JBBPBX010035850.1:0-13485 GCA_038048925.1 Garcialebias charrua | reverse complement strand
ATATATATATATATATATATATATATATATATATATATGTATATATATGTATATATATATATATATATATATATATATATATATATATATATATATATATATATTTATGTATATGTAAGTACTGTATAAAATCACACTTACAGTATGTCAGAACACAACCTGTCTCTGCATAACATTTTCCACATGTGAATCTGTTACAAGCGCCATCAGCCAAGCCAATTAGATTGGAATGTTTGCCATTCTTTAGCAAACAATGGACACAAGTCCCCCAGCATATCCCCCCCAAATGCATTCTCCTACTACAAAAGCCTTCACATTTACATAGAAGGAAAAAGTCTCCAGGCATGCTTACTCAAGGATTACAAATTCCTAAAAAAAAAGAGCCATTTGGCTGGGCTCTGGTAAAGATTGTACTGATTTAAATATCCTGGGATTTCCAGTGTTAAAATCCTTTAGTTACATCTGGGTGGCACTATATGTGTTTAAAGACACAATATATGGTCTCCCTCATGTTTCCTTCATCTGGTGGCCAGTACAAGTTTTTCTGAAAGTTTATTGATAAATCTGTGATCTCTCATGAACTTGAAACGTTATGTTGGCATGATTGTTCCAATTTTTGGACTCTGAAGGTGATAATTTTTGGCTGGGGTGTTCAAGACAGGCAGATTCTGCATGTTTTTATCATTTGAAGCTGAGAGATTGTTATTGTTCAACTCCTTAACACGCTGTGGGAAGCTTTGTTGCCAGGAGTTATTACTGCCAAGATGGCCGCGCTCAGTGCAGCCGCAGCTTCACGAGTTCCCGGATCATCTCTAGTTTTTAGTAATTTTAAAAGTGTTTTTGTACCTGACTCTGCGCGTGTTTTGCGGGTGAATTACAGCCGAACTGATCTGTTAAGAATTGGAGCGGATTTACCACAGGGCACAGCTGAAATCAGCAACGAACTCAAATCAGAACTCGGAAGATTGGACCTGCTAAAAACGTCCTTCTGGAAGCAGATGCACTCCAGGGGAAAGAAAAGGAAGCGCTGCTCACGAGGAAAGAAGCGGGGTTGTCGTGCAGGAATTATGACGAGAATGCGGAAAGACGCTATAACCGGTAAACCCCCGATGCCGGCTCTTTTCCTGTCTAACGTTCGCTCACTCGACAACAAGATGGATCTACTTCGTTTGAGGGTAACCACGTCGGAGGAGATGAGAAGATGTTCCGTGCTTTGTCTTACGGAAACGTGGATTTCTGAGGAGACTCCAGACTCTGTTTACGAGCTGGACGACCGGCTCTTTTTCAGAACAGACCGGTGCTTCGAGACTACGGGGAAAACGCGAGGTGGTGGTGTTTGTATTTACGTACACAAAGATTGGTGCACGAACTGTGCTGTGATAAAAAGAGCTTGTTCAGCTGCCGTGGAGTTGATCACAATAAGATGTAGGCCGCATTATATGCCACGTGACTATTCAGTGATCGTAATCAGCGTTATTTACATAGCACCCGATGCTAATGCTAATGACGCCCAGGGAGAGATTCATGACTTACTCACCTCGCTGCAGTGTAAATATCCTGAGGGGCTTTTCATTGTTTGCGGGGACGTCAATCACGTGGATCTCCAGGTGTCCCTCCCAGCCTTCAATAAGAACGTCTTCGCAGCTACGAGAGGAGATAAAATACTCGACCAAGTCTTCACAAATGTAAAGGGGGCATACACGGCGAAGACACGCCCAGCGCTCGGATCTTCCGATCACGACTCTCTGATTCTGGCCCCAAGAGAACTCCCTCCACTCAGGCGCTCAAAGCCGGAACAAAGAGAAATAACAATCTGGCCTCAAGATAGTTCCCCCATGTTGAGAGACTGTTTTGAGAGGACAAACTGGTCTGTTTTCAGAGAAGCAGCCACTGATGGTAGTTCAGTGGACATGGAACTGTACGCTTCCTCAGTCCTGGGTTACATCAGTACATGCTCTGAAAATGTATCCATAAAAAAATATGTGAAATCCTACCCGAACCGGAAACCCTGGTTAAATAAAGAAGTTCACGCCTTGCTAGCAGCCAGAGACACTGCATTCAAGTCAGGAGATAAAGTGGAACTGAGAAAGAGCAGGAATGAACTGAAGGATGGCATTAAGAAGGCCAAGGCCACGTATGCACAGAGGATCGAGGGACAGTTCACCTCACAAGACCCACGGAGCATGTGGAAGGGTATTAAATGCATAACAGATTACAAAGGCAAAAACAAACAATGCCCCAGGGACCCATCTCTGCCTGATGCCCTCAATAAGTTTTATGCACGTTTTGATGATCCAAACAGACCTGCTAGCACCAGACTCACCTCATCACCAGATGAAGAGCATCTCAGGGTGTCCGCAGCAGAAGTGAGAGGCAGTCTCAGAAAGATTAATCCTCATAAAGCAACCGGACCAGACAACATCCCAGGGAAAGTTCTGAAGGAATGTGCGGACCAGCTCTGTGAGGTGCTGGCTGACATCTTCACCACCTCACTTGCACTGGAGTCAGTTCCCACCTGCCTGAAGACCGCGACCATCATCCCAGTCCCAAAGAGCTCCACAGTGACTGGTCTGAATGACTATAGACCGGTGGCCCTCACCCCGATAGTCGCTAAATGTTTTGAGAAACTGGTCATGTCCCACATCAAGGCAACCGTCAACATCAATGAGGACCCTCATCAATACGCATACCGTGAGAACCGATCAACAGAGGACGCCATTTCTTCCGTGGTCCACACTGCTCTCACCCACCTGGATCAGAAAGACTCATACGTGCGTCTGCTCTTTGTGGACTTCACATCTGCCTTCAACACCATGATCCCCCAAACTCTGATAGACAAACTATCTACACTTGGACTAAGCCCCTCTATTTGTAACTGGGTACTAGACTTCTTAACAGACAGACCACAGTCCGTGAAGATCCACAACTTCTCCTCCTCCACCATAACCCTCAGCACTGGCTCTCCTCAGGGATGTGTGCTGAGCCCCCTTCTGTTCACTCTGCTCACATATGATTGTACAGCCACACTTCCAGGCTGTCATATTGTTAAGTTTGCAGATGATACAGCGGTGGTGGGATGCATCACAAACAATGATGAGTCCAGCTACAGACAGGAGGTGGAACACCTGGAGAGCTGGTGCAAAGAGAATAATCTTCACATGAATGTGAAGAAGACAAAGGAGATGATTGTGGACTTCAGAAGGAACAAACACACCCATGCCCCACTGAAAATAGGTGGGTCTGCAGTGGAAGTGGTCTCCAGCTACAAATACTTGGGTGTACACATGAATGATAACCTCAGCTGGAGCAACAACACCACCAGCCTGATCAAGAAAGGTCATCAGAGACTCTACTTCCTCAGACGGCTGAGACGAGCTGGTCTGAGCAGCCCAGTTCTCACCTCCTTCTACAGGTGTGCAGTGGAGAGCATCCTGTGCTCCAGCATCAACGTGTGGCATGGAGGCTGCACAGTTGAAGAGAGGAAAGCTCTGCAGAGAGTGGTGAAGGCTGCACAGAAGTCTGTTGGAGTCAGTCTCCCCACCATCACAGACATTTACACCTCTAGATGCAGGAAAAGAGCCACCTGTATCATGAAAGACCTCACTCATCCAGCACACTCACTCTTTGCCCCACTCCCCTCAGGACGGAGGTTGAGGAGCATCAAGTGTAGAACCACTAGACTGAGGAACAGCTTCTACCCTGAGGCTGTTAGACTCATGAATAAATAAAAATAAAATTAAAATAAACACTGCAAAATATCACATCATGCTGATGCTGATATGTTTTCTTGTTGCTGTGTTCATCTGTGTTCATCTGTGACCATCTGCTCATACAAACTCATGTTCGTGCTGCTGTTTATTCCCACTATATTAGGCTTAGTGTATTACTAGTTGATGTTTTTCTTAGTTAGTTCTCGATGTTATTACTGTTTTTCTCTTTCATTTGTTGTTGGATGTAACTGGGACCTCGTGTACATAATCTCGTTTTCATCTCATGTACCACATGCGGTGCAAATGACAATAAAGACTCTCTCTCTCTCTCTCTCTCTCTTTAGGTGAAGTTTTGCCAGCCCGTGGTCTGTGGGGGGGTTCTGGTTCCGGAAACCTCTGCGTTGGTTACACGATATGAAAAACATGAATTAAAAAAAGTCAAACAAAACCTGATTAAGTTTTACTTCCTTAGATGTTTGTTTAAAACAGTGAATGGAAAAACTAGATGTATAAAAGATGATACAAAAAGATACATACTCACAGTTAATCAATAGAGCAGTGTATTGGTTTCTAAAGACCGTGGGACACCTGGAATAAGCTGCCCGACCCCACCCCCTCTCTCTCTCTCTCCCCCTTAGGGCTCAGGAGATTTGCAAGCTGCGTTGAGACCAGTGGAAAAGTTACACACGTACACAGTTAACAGACACATGCAAAGTACTGTTGCTAAAAATAACCTGTGCTGTGATCAGGAAGTTTAATCCCCATTACAATGACAATGAATAATATAATGTAGAATAGATTTACTTTAAAAACAACTTATGTTAACACTTTAAGTAAATAATGATTAAAGTTCAATCTTTTTAATCTTCTGTGACTGAATAATGTTTTTACCTTAAATAGATGTTTCTGATCCATAAGTATATTCAAAAGCAGAATAATTTTAAAAGATTGGAAAAAAAACTAAAAATAACATTATCAGTGTGTGCTACAAATTTTACAATTGATTTATAGCTTTGTAATAATAATGATCTACTTCCGCTCTCGACAAGGCAAGTCGCATATCTTTCTGCTCCTTCCTTCCCTAAGTTTTTTCCTCCTCCCTGCTTGCTTTTTGTCTCGTCTGACACTTCAGCGCTCACTCGAACCAATTTGCGATGGAATTAGTAAATTGGGCTGTTTCTTCAATAGATAAGATTTTTTCCACGAAGCGGACCGTGCCAGGAGAAGCGGTCTGCCCCTCTGACACACACGCGGCTGGATACATGATGGACTCATGGGGACAGTGGCAGCCTATGTGTTTGACCGTCTTGAGTGTCGAAGACGTGGAAGATTTGTGGATTATTGGACTATTAGTAGCAGCTGCTCTTTTTTTTGGCATCGGAGGGACTGTCTGCTACCTGAAGCTGAGGAGGGCTTCGGCGGCTATCAGCGCGCTGGCGAAACTCCCTGATCAGCATGATTCTCTGATCCGGGCCGTGAGCAACTCATCCCAGCTGTTGTATGAGCTCAATCGCACGTTGGGTGCGTCGGTGGACTACCGGGGACCTGCTGGGCGTTTTGGAACTCGTTTACAGCCGCCTGGGTCCCAACTGGGCATGGATGGGGGTTCATAGACCGGAACCTCATATGATTTGGAATTTTGGCTCTGAAACAGCGTCTGGACTTGGAGGCTGCAGTGAAAAAGAACACTGTGGTCTGAATTGGAATAAACAAAAAGACTATCTAATCTGGTTTCTGCACACGTCCTTGAAAAGAGGCCTGTTTGGAAACTTTCTCCTGGAGCGTAGAGTTGAAGTGCCCTTGCTGATCTCCCTCACCCGCACCCCCCAGAGATCTCTGTGTGTGGCTCGGATGACGCCCAGCTGAACAAACTGCTGAACTGTGTTCTTTGAAGTTACTCACAGACTAAATATCTCCTTGCCTGTCGTCAAAACTGCAACAATGTCTCGTGTGACTGTGCTTTCGCTGATAGAGTTTTTGAGACTTTATCATGGAGTGTCCTCAGGCAATCTTTGATAAATTCTTTTTTTGAATATCACAAATGATACCTACTGTGCTTTTCCTTTTTCCATATCTGTTTTGCTCTTCATCCATGATGGATGAGAGATGGCCGCGCTGACGAACATGCGTGTTTTGAACATGCGTGTTTTGAATTGCAGCAGCTTAACATTCTCTGACCTCTGGATGACTGTGTTTACATGATCACGTTGTATTGGTTTACTGGTGCAATGTTAATAAAAAATCTCTTATCTCTTATCTCTTATCTTTCAATATGAACTTTGATTGTGTGAAAAGAATAAACGTTAATGTTAATTAATTTATGTTTTTTGTGCTATGGTGCATCGATCCTTTCAGGGTGTGTTTCTCAAAACCATTAAGGCCGGAAAAAAGACTATCATGAAAATAAAAGAACAGAGGCGCTGAGTACAGTGTGGCTGGACTGGGAGATGGCTCATAAAGGAACTTGAACAGTCACGTCCAAACGCTGAGAGTGTTCTTGAGGGGCACACAAAAGAATGACATCTGTAAACTGAAAAATAATTACGCAAAGGCTGCTACAGTGAACTTGATAAAAAAACTTGATAAAGAAGAAAGAACTGTTGCAGGAAAAAAGGAGTCAAGGATTCAAGTGTTGCATGGAATCTTCTGGATGTACACAGTAATTATGAACTGAAATGGACGTTGTGCATCATCATGTGATCAAGAACTGACAGACGACCCAGAAACAATGTTGTGTCTAGTGGCAAATGGAGACACACACACAGTGAGAGATGTTTACTGTGAGCATATGTTATTTAATGTTCTACTTAATATTATATAAATAACTGATCAGATTTCATATTGAAATGATCTTTGAAACAAATTAATTTAAATTTTTAAAGCCAATTAAGTATAACAACCAAATCATAATTACAACTCGAGTTTACAAAATTATCTGAATAAGATTAGGACCTTTTAATTGGACACATTAGGACAAACTATTAATGGAACAACTTATGATCAAAATGAAGTTTTAACTTCATTATAGAGAATTTAAGCCTGTATTCTCGAAAAAGAACATGTTAACAGTAAATACAGTTTAAAAAGAAAACTTTAAACCTAGAAAGTGGCCATACAAATAAATAAATAAAATTTTACAGCATCAGTATACAAAATTATTGCAACAAATCGTATAGTTTGTTACACAAAAATAGACAAACTTTTTAGAGACAAACTTGTTAAAAGCTATAACTGATGTCTGAATCACATTTTACAGTTTGACCAAACTTTCATACATACAAAGTCTTGGGTTGGATAGATAAAAACATACACATTTTAACATATATTGTAACAACATATCACATTTTCAGTGTCAAGAATCAGGTTTGTATTGTAAATACATTAGACACCGGAGTGTAACAGTAAAGAACAATTTTGTTTGTTACAGATGGTTATTAAAATAGAGGAGTCAGGGTGGATTGTTTGCAAAGGAAGTTGAAAAGGAAGTCAAATGACGGGGAAGGCAGGAAGTTGTAGCAGGAGCCAAAATCTTGAGCCGACCTTTTTAGAAATTATGTTTTTTGGGAGCTTATGACATTTTTAAAAGGAACAGTTGTCGTGTGAGACGTGCTTTCATGATTGATTTGTTATAAATATTCGACAACTACTTAGAAATAAATTGTTAAATTGTTGTAGTTGGAATCACTCTGTTTTGACTGTAGGTTGTTGGAAAACTGCCCATAGGCTTCAGTGTGATTGAGATAAATAATTACATAAATGAGTAAATAAAAGAGGACTGCTGTGCTGTTCAGGAATGCAGGACTGCAGTGAGACTTTGTATAACAGAGCACAGAGCAGAGAGAAAAGTCACTGTTTACCAAGGAAATGGGACTCTGAGTACAGATAACCAAAGTATTTTGTGAAACTTCGAAGATGATTACACAAGCAATGAAGATTTAATGTAGTGTAGAACACTTAAGGGGACAGACATGTTTGTATGATCAGAATTTTACAGTTAAGTTAGAGATGCTAGGTCAGTGTGCACGTTTGGGTAAACTATCAAAACTGAATTGTTAAAAGTTATGTATTTGACATAGTGCGGTGTGTATCGTGTAGATTGTAGGTTTTGAAGGAGTTGTTTGTTTTGTTCTGTTACTGGAAGATTATTGTTGATTAAACTGGTTGTTTGAAAGGGAGCAGATACAATGAGATTTTTCTTTCTGCCACCTTTCAATTTTATATTTTGTACGTTGCTATTTGTGGGATTGCTTTGTGTTGTGTTTTTGTTTAAAATAAAACTAACATAAAATGAACAAATTTTATAAATGAAACAAAATAACTAAACTTATTATACCATGAACCAAAATGTCTATATTTAAGAAATTTCTTTGAAATAAACAGAAATCAAACTAATGAAACACTTAATGATCATTTCTACAAGAGAAAAATGTTGAACAAAGGAAACATGAAAAGATTAAGAAAATTGGTTTAAGCTGATTTATACATTATAATTAAAATTAAATAGTCTACTGGTAGCAATTGGGGTTTTCAGTGCACTGAAGAGAACTAACTTTCTCGCCCACCGTAATAAAAAACAACTTATTAAAAATGTTGCAATAAACTAAAATAATTTTCTTCAATTTGATATGATTGTTAAGAAGAACAATGCACAAAGAGCATTGTTGATGTTGACATTTCTCACCATATCTAATGTATTTTTTGCAGAATAGGTTGACGAATGGATGATTTCCAGTGGACGATTCAACTTGTTTAACCTATTTTTTCCTTTTATAACTGTTATGTTTGTTACGAAGTTTGTTACATTGATGTTTTGTGCATGAATGATAAATTACTGTGTTATAACCAAACTATTTTTCTTGTGCTTGCGAAAACAGTTGAACTGAAAAATATGGAATGATAGGGTCAGTTAGGGATTAGGATTGTTGTTTCAGCTCTTGAGTACAGACTAGGATCCATAAAGCTGATGTTCCTGAAATTTCTACTCAGTTAAGTATCAATCACACAAACACACAGCAATACTCTGAATATAATAGTTGTGTCAAATAAACTAAAAGTGTTTTGTGTTTCTTAAGGCATACAATGTGGTAGAAAAATGCTAATGGTAAAACAATAATTAATTAATAGAATGAATGTACAGTATTGTGTTGTATTGTTTTTTCCCACCAATATTTCTAAGTAGGAAATGACTACCAGACATGTAAGGCAGACCAAAGCTTTCAACAGGAAGCAAAGAAACATCTGATGGACAAAGAAGCAAATACCTAAACGGTTGATTCAATTACATGACTTCAAATAAGCATGGAACATTAAAGTTATCAGTACCAATACTAATCTAACAAACAAAAAATACGCATGAACTACATGAAAGTGCATGGTTACACGAATGCCACATAAAAATATATATAAAAGGGAGGTGGATCGCAATCAGAACTTTGAGTAGTTTCAGCTTTATTTACAAAATTTTAACACAACAGCTTTCATATTAAGCAGTTAACAGCTTTTTGCCAAGCTCTTTTCTTAAGCATGAACCAGAATGTTATGAAAGAAAAGGAGAAGGGAAGCTTGTTTTCATTACAGATGATGAGAAAGGAGATGAGTGGAGACGAGGTGGATAACGAGGTCTTCCTAAACGAAATGACATGACGCGAGGCGTGAGGGCTCACTCTGGAAGGTCCATGGCCAGTTGGTGGCCAGCTACACCTGTTGCAGAGTCGAGATTGAAAGACGATCAACATGGTCCAAGCAAAAGTCCAAGATACAAAGATCAACATGGTTCACGCAGACATCCAGGAAGAAGGAAGCTGTACATGGTGTCACCGCAGTCATTGCACCAGAGTTCCAGACAACAAACAAGGACAGTGTTGTGAAGAAAATAAACTTTGACATTGGCACCATGAAATGAGCAGAAAACTAATCTGATAAGTGTTCTGTTCTGGATAATTCTAGGGGCATCCATGATGACATGAACCCAAACTGGAGGAGATGAAGACACCAGTAAAGATAACGTGACCAGGTCCTTGCAGACCAGTCACTAGTGAGATTGCTAAGGCTGCAACCGGAACCGGGACAACGTCATCCCACATAAGTTGAGTAATGGTACAACAAAAACACCATACCACATTTCTGGCACCTTTGCCAGCATTAACTAATACTCTTACGTGTTCAAAGGTTATTATGTCACACTACTAAATGTTTAATAAAACGAGTGAAATCTAGATGATAAAGAGATGTAGACCTTAATAAAGAATGGAAAGCTAATATATTACCATACCATACCATACCAACTTTATTTATAGAGCACTTTATGCACCCAACAGGACCAAAGTGCTGTACACACAATCACAAAATACAATACAATCATAAAATGGAAGGGACTAAAAACAGTACTAAAATAATAAATTATGAATACAATAAAACAATAAAACAAAGTTAAAACATCTCAGATTGTATCAAAAGCCAAAGAAAAAAGATGGGTTTTAAGAAGAGACTTAAAAACAGCAAGTGAAGAGGCCTGTCTTATGTCTAATGGGAGGTCATTCCAGAGCTTAGGAGCTACCACAGAGAAAGCACGGTCCCCTCTAAGCTTGCGCTTTGTCCTCGGTACCCTCAGAAGCAACTGGTCAGCTGACCTGAGCGAACGAGAGGGTGTGTAGTAATGCAGCAGCTCTGACAGGTATGGAGGGGCATGGCCATTTAGAGCTTTAAAAGTAAATAAAAGTATTTTAAAATGAATCCTGTAACGCACCGGTAACCAGTGCAAAGATGCCAAAACAGGGGAAATGTGATCAAATTTTCGTGTACCTGTTAAGAGTCGTGCAGCTGCATTTTGAACCCTCTGAAGCTGGGAAGTACACAGATCACTAATACCAACATAAAGTGAATTACAGTAATCCAGCCGTGTGGTCACAAATGCATGGATTGCTGTTTCAAAGTGCTGTCTAGGAAGGATGGCTTTTACTTTGGCTAGCTGCCTCAAATGAAAAAAGCTGGATTTTACAACTGCTTTAATCTGAGACTCCAGCCTAAGACCAGCATCCAGCTTGACCCCTAGATTTGTAACAACTGGCCGGACATACTGAGCCAAGGAGCAATCGGACAGAGAGTCTTCAGTCGAATTACCAAAAATCACCACCTCTGTTTTGTCTTCGTTAAGTTTTAAGAAGTTTAGGGCCATCCAGGCCTTCAAATCTTCCAAACATAGGAACAGAGACCGAAGAGAGGCTGAGTCTGCTTTCTTTAAAGGTACGTAGATCTGTGTGTCATCTGCATAACAATGAAAAGCAATCCCGTATTTCCTAAAAACAGAACCAAGCGGAAGGATGTACAACAAAAATAAAAGAGGGCCCAAAACTGAGCCCTGCGGAACACCACATGAGAGTGGAGCAGAGGAGGACCTATGTCCATCAAGACAGACACAAAAAGTACGCTTGGTCAGATAAGATTTAAACCAATCTAAGGCTATATGACCAATGCCCACCCACTGTTCCAAACGTGTGATTAAAATGTTGTGATCCACTGTGTCAAACGCAGCTGATAGATCCAACAACACCAAAACAACGCAGTCACCAGAATCAGTCGCCAAGAATATATCGTTAAAAACTTTTAAAAGAGCTGACTCTGTGCTATGAAATGATTTAAAACCGGACTGAAAAACCTCTAAAATATTATTTTCAATGAGATAGGCCATTAGCTGATTATAAACTACCTTCTCAAGAATTTTCGAAACGAAGGGCAATTTAGAAATTGGTCTGTAGTTCGCCAGGACAGCAGTATCCAAGTTTGATTTCTTAATTAGAGGCTGGACAACTGCATGTTTCAGATTTTCAGGAACAGCACCTGAGGACAGGCTACTATTCACAAGAGCAAGGATCGAAGGACCTATAGAAAGAAAAACCTCATTGAATAGTCGAGGTGGAATAGCATCGTCTGGAGAACCAGTTGGTTTTAAGTGGCTAACGACCTCCTGCAGGGAATGCAAAGTCACACATTCAAAGCTATGAAAAATAGCAGAGCAAGGCACAGTATCTACAGGGTCATGAACAGTGGGTATGATCTGGGCCCTAATAGAAGTGACTTTCTCAACAAAGAAGTGTAAGAAACTTTCACAGAGAGCAGGGGAAGTCTCCACAATAGCACCATGTGGGGCATTTAAAACAGAATTAATAGTTCTAAATAAAACAGCAGGATTGTGACTGTTAGATACAATGATATTAGTCAGGTATCTTCTTTTGGCATCTTTTACAGTTCTTTGATAACAGCGCCAACATTCCTTCAATATTTGGAGTGACACCTGCAAGTTATCATTCTTCCATTTACGTTCAGCTTTACGACAGTTTCTCCTGGCAGCCCGAGTGACATCATTTAACCAGGGTTCATGTTTGGATTTTGCAGGTCTAATTTTTAATGGTGCCACCGAATCCAGAGCTGCTTTGCTGGTAGAATAAAACCAGTTGCTGATGTCCTCGGTTTTATTTCCCACAGTCTCTGGGATTGTACAGTTCTCATTAAAAACAGAAGAAAACTGAACAGCAGTGGAAGGGTTAAGAACACGACAGAGCCGAACTGCAGCACATGGTTTAACTTTGGTAATGGACTGCTTTATCTCAAATAAAACAGGCATATGGTCTGAAAATAATGGGTCACCAATCACTAAGTTAAAAACTGGTAGACCAAAAGATAAAACCAAATCAAGTGTGTGTCCAAACTCATGAGTAACACCAGTCACAAACTGCACAAGATTAAAAGAATCAATAACATTAAGAAACGACTGAGCCATAGGTGAAGTAGGACAACAGACACGGATATTGAAATCACCAGCCAATAAAATTTTGTCATACCGTGGCATGATATCGGCCAGGAAATCAGAAAAGTCATTTATAAAATCTTTGTTGTACTTTGGCGGCCGATAGACCACCGCACACAACACAGTGTGGGAGTTTAAAAGATGAAAACATACAGCAATCCCAATTTTTCTTCTTCTTCTTTTGGCTGCTCCCTTCTTCAGGGGTTGCCACAGCGAACTAACTCGCACAAAGATTTGGCAATTGTTTTTAATCCAGATGCTCTTCCTGATGCAACCACAGACCACCAAGCTACCACAGCCCTCTGAGCTGCCATCTAGGGTGATCAGGGGAACAGATGGTGGGGTAACCATTAAGGGCCTTGATCAAGGACCGAGAGTGGGGCAAATGAGGGTGGAAGCAGGTGAGGGTGGGAGGTGAGGTGGGAGAGAGTCTGCAGCCAGGTTCATTATTGCTTTGTTGGGATATGGTCCAATGAACCCGAGAGCCCTTTTTCTGAGTGTCACTAACAGGTAACTATACTTCTTGGTCCACTTGGTAGTTCGGGGCTGGAGTGTGGTCAGCCATTTTCTTGTTCTGGTTTGCTGGCGGTTGGTTACCACTCTTCCCTTGAGCACAGACTTAGGGTGAGGTACCTAGACACCTTCCATAACTGCCCTCTGAACAGGAGGAACAGAATCATGCAGGCTGAGGTGGAGCAACAGGTGAATAGGAGCATATGTTTACTATGGGTTTAAAATAAGCTGTTGGACACTTAAAACATCCCTCCAAGCTTGTATGTATTCTGAGCTATGGTTCTTGGTGTTTCATAACCTTGTGTAAAATGGTTTATTTCAGATAACGCCTTCTTGTTGATGAAAAAATGATGGAGTCTTTCAGTGTTTGAAGGGTTCTGGCATATTTGTATTGGTTGGAGTGTTCTGTAGTTTTTGATAATCATAATTAATACCAGAACCAATCATCTGAACACTGAA
>JBBPBX010035849.1:0-31823 GCA_038048925.1 Garcialebias charrua | reverse complement strand
CATGCATAAAAATTTGTATTTTTATCCTTGATAAGGATGAATTTATTATAGCCTAACCCTGACCTTCACTGTAAACATAACTTTTACCCACACTAATCCTAATCTAAACTTGTTTCATCCCTTAAACTAACCTTTAAACTAATAATTACATTCCACCAGGCTTTTGAACCAAAGGACTTCTGGTTCTAACATGGTACCTCAACCTCTGTCCCGTGAGTTTCTGTGCAGTTAGTCCAGTTTTTTTTACCATGATGAAACAGCACACACATATCTCTTATCACTAGTTTGAGCAGGAGAGACAAACAGATCAATAGGTAGTACTTGCAGCAGTAAAGTGGAGGACTTACAGTCAAAAACGTAGGAAAAGATGTCAGTCGAAGGAAAGATTTATCAAGATTTAACCACAGATGTGGATTTTCACCGCCAAACATTTGGACAAGGTAAACTTTACAAGAAACTCCTCCTTTTATAGAATAACTTTTTTTAAATTTCCCTCTATTTCTGACTTTTGGGGGGTTCTGACCACCCCACACCCCACATGCTGCTTTTAGTGTCACTGCACACATTTGAAACCAAACTTAGACAAAGTAAACTTCTTGTTTTTAATCAGACACACAACCAACAAGTATATTAATATAATCTAAGCTTTCACTCTGAACCGTTTTCTTATTTTCATTTATCATAGCTTTAACTGGACATTTACAAATAAGAATTTTCTGAAGAAGTGTGTAGTTTTACCTTTAGGGTAAGCAGAGTGTGCCAATTAAAAGAAGAAAGCTAAGACAGAAGTTTATTTATCCCGCAGGAAAATATTGTGCAAATATTACTATTACTGTATGTGCAAATTGAAATATCTTTAAAACCATAGATTTTTTTGTCTATATTGCGTATTTAAGATTTTAGATTAGTTTTGTTAGTTACAAATAACTTAAATCGGCGTCCTGTTGGTCACATTAAAGTGTAAAAGATATATGAGACTTTGAGATTTTTATTAATGAAAAGTGCATTATAAATGGAATTCATTATTATTATTATTTATTATGACAGTGGCTCAATTGGTAAAGCTGTTGCCTCTCAATAAGAAGGTTGCCGGACTGAATCCTGGCCAGGGGGCCTTTCTGGGTGGAGTTTGCATGTTCTCTCCATGAATTTTTTTCTGGGTACTCCAGTTTCCTCCCACAGACTAAAAACATGCATGTTAGGCTGATTGGTAACTCTAATTGTCTCTAGGTGTGAGTGAGTGAATGGTTGTTTGTCTCAGTGTGTCCCTGTGATGGACTGGAGACCTGTCCAGAGTGTCCCCCGCCTCTCGCACAGTGATGACTGGATATGGGCACCAGTGACTTCTGCGGCCTGAAAAGGAAGAAGCAGGTAAAGATGATGGATGGATGGATGGATGGATGGATATATAAAGGTGTACACAAGCATCATGGCAGCAGTCAAGATAGTGGACACAAGTTTCGTGCTGATGTGCATTTATTATAGTCTGTCCAAAATTATTTGAAAACTAAATCAAGTATGAAACAAATATCTGAATTTAAATTTTATCAAATATGAGGTAAAAGGCATAAATCAACATTTTACTCCTCAAAACCAACAACTGGCAAATAAATAAATACTTTTTTTTAAATCGTAGTTGAACAGATTTTTCAAAAATAAGTATTGTTTAGTATTTGTTGCCAAAAATAAACCTATTGTCACATTTATGTGCTAAATTATGGAGATGCATTTTCCCTTCATATATTGGACCCTTAAACAACCTGGATCCAGTCCATGGACCAAAGAAGTTCACCACAAACCAGAAAACCTTCTTATCATTGTATCATTAAATGGTTAACATGTGTTTGAAGTAGCTTTGAGACGCTTTCCTCGACATGTGATGGTGGAAGCGGTGGTGCTACAGAAAAGGTCAGCTCATCACAATAAGTAGGATTTATCCTTTGGTGGACGTAAATGTCTCCTCAAAATGTCCCAGTAATCCTTCCAGGGGTTGCTGTGATATTGCTCCAAGGACTAAAAATGTTAAATTCACCGAAATATCAACCAGTTGTTTTCTCTCATGTTGTTTTTTATCCACCAGGTGCTAATGCAAAAGACCTCCAGGTTTCTGATTTAGCAAGCACGCCCCTCATCCTGGAGATGAACTTCCTCCGCAACCACACAGGCATCATGAAGGCCAAAGCAGCAGCGCAGGCGGCCCTGGTGAAAGAGCGCGCCGACGCCGTGCAAATAAAGCTGGAAATGGTGCAGAAGAATGCTCTCGTCGACAGCTTTGAGAAAAGAATCCAGAGTCTGCAAGCAGAGAGGAGAAATCTGCAGTCACAAAGAACTACTCTGGGTACGTTTAAAATGAAATTTCACTTCCTCCTCCACAGAAACAAACAATAAGTCGTTAAAAAAGGAGATCTTAATATTACAAACTTGGTTTAGTTTAAATAAGTTATCATTAAATTTAGATAAGACTAACTATATGTTATTTAGCAACAAAAAAGATACATTTTCTATCAAAATTGATGGTGTTGAACTAAGTAGAGTGGATGAGGTGAAGTTTTTGGGTGTAATTGTTGATGGTAGATTGTGGTGGAAACAGCATAAATTTTGTTAAAACTAGGTTATCTAAATCTATTGCTGTATTGTATAAACTAAATGACTTGTTAAATGATAGGGCTCTTTGTTTGCTGTATAACTCAATTTTTGTTCCACATTTAATTTATTGTGTGGAGGTTTGGGGTAAAGCCTTTACAACTATAACAAATTCTATTTTTATTTTACAGAAAAGAGCGGTGAGAATTATTGCTAGAAAGCCTTATCGTCATCCATCGAATGTATTATTTAAACAACTCAAATTATTGAAGTTTTATGATTTGGTAGACTATAATAATTTGTTAGTAATGCATAGGGCTCATGAGAATATGCTACCCTCAAATGTTCAAATGTTTTTCGTAAAGAGAGAAAGCGTTACAGTTTAAAAGGAACTGAAATGTTTGCAAAACCTAGATATAGGTTTAGTTTGAAGGGATGATTTATTTCAATAAAGGGAGTGGAATTGTGGTATGTTTTGGAAAATGATGTTAAATATATTAACTCTGTGATTAAATTTTAAAAAGTATCAAATCTAAACTGCTAACAAATAAAGCATTCAAATGTATTTGTTAATTATTGAGTGTGAACACCACCAGCCTGATCAAGAAAGGTCATCAGAGACTCTACTTCCTCAGACGGCTGAGACGTGCTGGTCTGAGCAGCCCAGTTCTCACCTCGTTCTACAGGTGTGCAGTGGAGAGCATCCTGTGCTCCAGCATCAACGTGTGGCATGGAGGCTGCACAGTTGCAGAGAGGAAAGCTCTACAGAGAGTGGTGAAGGCTGCACAGAAGTCTGTTGGAGTCAGTCTCCCCACCATCACAGACATTTACACCTCCAGATGCAGGAAAAGAGCCACCTGCATCATGAAAGACCTCACTCACCCAGCACACTCACTCTTTGCCCCACTCCCCTCGGGACGGAGGTTGAGGAGCATCAAATGTAGAACCACTAGACTGAGGAACAGCTTCTACCCTGAGGCTGTCAGACTCATGAATAAATAAATAATAAGAATAAACACTGCAAAATGTCACATCATGTTGATACTGATCTGTTTCTTGTTGCTGCGTTCATCTGTGACCATCTGCTCATAATGACTCATGTTCGTGCTGCTGTTTATAATGATGTTTTTCTACTACATTAGGGCTTAGTGTATTACTAGCTGATGTCTCTCTTAGTTAATCCTAGATGTTATTATTGTTTTTCTCTTGCATTTGTTGTTGGATGTAACTGGGACCCTGTGTACATAATCTCGTTTTCAACACATGTACTACATGCGGTGCAAATGACAATAAATTCTCTCTGACTCTCTGACTCTCTGAAATGTTACTAAATTGATCTGCTTTTTCTGGAAGATTATTGTTTAAATTGATTCTTTTATTGTTTGTTTTTTGAAAAAAGGGGCAGACAATATAATAATTTTTTCTTCTTTCTGCCACCTTTCATTTGATGTATTTTAATTATTTCACAAATTTCTGAAATTGTTTTTTCCCCATTATCTTTTAGTTTTTTTTATAAGTAAAATGAATAAATAATTTAATAATAAACAAAAAATGTATGCTGCAGTTATAATTGAACGTCTCAAACTCTCGTTAAAACAGAGAAAAACTGCGACAGATGCCCGTCAGGATGGGTTCTACTGAAAACTTCCTGCTGTTATTTTTCTAACTATGAAGCTGCGTCAAAGAAGAACTGGTCAGACAGCAAAGCAGACTGCGTCAGTAAAGGTGGAGACTTGGTGGGGATCAACAGCTGGGAGGAACAGGTACCGTATTTTCTGGAATATAGGTCGCACCTGAATATAGGTCGCACCTACGTCAAAATGTGGACCGTGTTTAGCTCTGCTGCAAATGTCTGCCACAGGAGCGCACAGCAAGGCTTTTAAGAAGATTAACACTTAAAAACAATTATTTGTTTGATAAAAATTATAGCAAATATGTGTCTGAGCTGAACTTTTCTTTAATAAATGAATAATTTTAGCAGGATAAACACCTAAAAAATATATTTGTTAGTAGTGCTGGGCGATATGGAAAAAATCATATATCACGATATGGACTTTTTTATATTGCAATAACGATATATATCACGATATACCACAATTAATTTAGTATTTGGTTTGTGTTGTGGTTTGGTTGTGTTGGTTGTGTTGGCGTCGGGCGAGGGAACGGCTTTGTGTCAAAGTTTGCAGATTACCGTTTTCTGCTCCGTGTCAGACTTCTTGAATCCAAAATGTACCCAAATAACAGACGTTCCCCCTCTTTTTGGTAAAAGTTCTTCTTCTTGGGCTGCCTGTGCAGCTGTTTCTCCTTGTTGTGACACCGGCTTCATGCCCCTGCGTCTTTGTTGCTCTCGAGTTTAACAACGTAAAGCATGTGTCGCAAACCCGCGCATGCGTCAAACATAAAGCAGCGCCGTCATGTCGTAAAACTACAATATGAAGCTTCTTAGCGAAAGTTATTTTTTTATTCTTATTTATCACATATATAAACTGAGTTTAAGCAAAGTGACAACACCAATACATTTCATCGTAACCTACTTTATTTATTTGCATGAATAATTAATAAAATTATTTTATAAACGATAGAGACGATAGAAGGCAAGTAGCACGATAGACATATTTCTATCGTCCTAACGATATATATTGTCATATCGCCCAGCACTATTTGTTAGCTGACATTATTGTAAGAGTGTGTCTCAGTTTAATTTTCGTTAATAAATGATTACAAATCAGCTTATTTTATAAAAAGCCATAAACAGGTCGCACCTGAATATAGGTCGCAGGGCATGCAAAAATGATACAAAAGACACAACCTATATTACGGAAAATACGGTGCAATCTTTTAATTCTTGGGACAAGGATGAAAGAAGTCACCCTCAAGTTTCAGCTCATTCTGCTGTTTAAGCTCACGTCAAAAGAAGTATCTCATGTTTATTTATTCATTACAGCAAACCATTCATGTCAACTTGCCAAGACTGGGAAGTAGCAGCAGCATGTGGTGGTTGAACGGGTTCTGGATGGGCCTCACAGCCGTCGAAGGCCAGGGAACGTGGATGTGGGTGAACAACACTGAGGCGTCCTCAACGTAAGCAAAGGACTGTTACACCCTTTACTCATCCATGATGCGGAGAAAATCCCTGAACTTTTGTTTTTCTCGATTCACCAAAAAGGTACTGGAAATTTGGACAGCCCCAAAACAGAGAACCTTGGAGTGGAAACTGTGCTGCGCTTCTTTACTACGCTGACATTAGTAAAACGTGGTATAGTCTAAACTGCCAGCAGAATCAGCTGAACTGGATCTGTGAGATGGAGCCAAGGAGAAACTGAACTACCCTTTGCATATATGATGGAAGAAATTATGAATAAAAGTGAATAAATCATAAAAATATTTTGGTTACATAGACCGCAATTAGATGTACTGGACGACTGTTTATACTGTATGTATTTTCCAAGTAAACAACAACAGATTATCTTTTTGTTTTCTAGGATTATAATTTAAATAGTTGTATAAATGAGCTCAAAGTAGCCTTTTAATACTTTTTTAAAAACATAACTAGAAAAAAACGTGTAAAATCATAGGGTTGGTCCTCGGGGTCAGGTTTAAGGTTAGGTTGAGGAAAACGGTTACATAAGCTGAAAAAAACAAAAACGCTACACTTCCAGGTTCATGGAAACACGCTGCCTACTCACAGCGATAACAACGCTGATAACGTTCTGTTAAACATGCTAGTAGGTAGATTGTGACCTATTCGCCGACTGACAACATGTTTGGTCTGTTCTCAGCAAAATGGCCTTTGGGTAATTAGTCCGTTGCTACAGTACTCAGCAGGTCAAAAAGTGTACTGCATCAGCAATTTAACACCTTAGCTAAGTTAAGTGGTAAAAAGTTTTTTTTTCAGAATGCATTGCAGCGTAAACCAGCGCCATGGCGACGTCGGTGTGACAATATTGTATTTAAATGTAAAAATGTAGAGAAAATGAATAATGAGTAAATGAACATTTTCTCCATAAAATTGTAAGTTGTTTTAGTCAGTACAGCTTCTAATAAAATAATGAAATGCTGTGTTTTGTCATTATTCAGTGTTCTCATATAACGGCAATGAGAGAGGATCGATTTTGCAACCTTGCAACCTTTGCAACCTTTGCAACCTTGAGGTTTTTAATCAGCTGCTCTGCCACTGCACCATTTGGGCAGATTTGGCTAAATGTGTAAAATTTGTGTTGATATGGGCACAAGCCGCGTTCGGAGCTGTTTTGATTTGTTGTGCGCGAAGGTAACATGACTGATAATAAACAAAAATAAGAAAATAAAGAGAAAAGACCACGTGATGCAGGGTTTCATCACGGGGAGACAGCGCCAGGGGCCCCTGGCCACGTGCAGTGCTGAGCATGCCATATGAGATGTACGTCAGCAGCCATTTTATGCAGCGCCCGCCTCTGATCCGGATGTGTACGTGACTCCAACCTCCTCATGGAGGCCAACGGTCTAACGGCTGACGGTGGAGTCATCCGGACGGCATGGCAGCCACACAGGCAATTTCAGCACACACGCAGCCAACGCTGTCTCAGCAAGATGTTGGATTTCAGCTGTATTTATGGGCCTTCATGACCAAGTACAACTCGATCACGGTTTCCACTCACGGTTCCAATCTGGCTTTTTATTAAATACAGCCTGAATTATTAGAAAGCCTGAATTCTTTTGCACGTCTTATTTTCCTATTTTTGTTTATTTTCAGTCTGTTTTAGCTCTGAAAGAAGAAATGCATGATGGGAAATCAAACGGCTGCATGACGTCATCATACGCTCTTCCGCTGAGGCAATGTGTGGAGCATAAACTCGGCGAGTGTTTTACATCCAGTGTGGACAATTTGTACGCATTCTGCACCACAGATATATTTATATAACTGTAGCTGTAATGGAAAGTGCTGTATGCTGCATATAGTGATGCTCTGTGAACTACTGTAAGTAGAATCATGGGTAATGCCCAGTATGTCCAGGAGGGGGCGCACACGGCCATGTTCTCCATTCAACATATATTTGTTGTTTTTTAAATTAAATTTATTCATTTTAAAATACAACAAAAGAAAAACAATCACAAACGTGACAATACAATATTAAGATATAAAATGAAGGGTGACAGAAAGAATAGTAAATCTTATTATATCTGCCCCATATATCAAACAGTCAATTCAAAACAAAAAAATCATCAACAAGTTACAGAATAAAAATTAAAAAAACTCATATAATTATCGAATTACAAAATAACCGTGAAAAACTAATTCATATATATTTTTGTAATAAATGGGTTTTGATCAAATTCTTAAATCAGAGTCAGAGTCAGAGTCAGAGAGTCTTTATTGTCATTTGCACCGCATGTGGTACATGTGATGAAAACGAGATTATGTACACGAGGTCCCAGTTACATCCAACAACAAATGAAAGAGAAAAACAGTAATAACATCTAGAACTAACTAAGAAAAACATCAACTAGTAATACACTAAGCCTAATATAGTTGAAATAAACAGCAGCACGAACATGAGTCTGTATGAGCAGATGGTCACAGATGAACACAGCAACAAGAAAACAGATCAGCATCAGCATGATGTGATATTTTGCAGTGTTTATTTTTTATTTTATTTTTATTTATTCATGAGTCTAACAGCCTCAGGGTAGAAGCTGTTCCTCAGTCTAGTGGTTCTACACTTGATGCTCCTCAACCTCCGTCCTGAGGGGAGTGGGGCAAAGAGTGAGTGTGCTGGATGAGTGAGGTCTTTCATGATGCAGGTGGCTCTTTTCCTGCATCTGGAGGTGTAAATGTCTGTGATGGTGGGGAGACTGACTCCAACAGACTTCTGTGCAGCCTTCACCACTCTCTGCAGAGCTTTCCTCTCTTCAACTGTGCAGCCTCCATGCCACACGTTGATGCTGGAGCACAGGATGCTCTCCACTGCACACCTGTAGAAGGAGGTGAGAACTGGGCTGCTCAGACCAGCTCGTCTCAGCCGTCTGAGGAAGTAGAGTCTCTGATGACCTTTCTTGATCAGGCTGGTGGTGTTGTTGCTCCAGCTGAGGTTATCATTCATGTGTACACCCAAGTATTTGTAGCTGGAGACCACTTCCACTGCAGACCCACCTATTATCAGTGGGGCATGGGTGTGTTTGTTCCTTCTGAAGTCCACAATCATCTCCTTTGTCTTCTTCACATTCATGTGAAGATTATTCTCTTTGCACCAGCTCTCCAGGTGTTCCACCTCCTGTCTGTAGCTGGACTCATCATTGTTTGTGATGCATCCCACCACCGCTGTATCATCTGCAAACTTAACAATATGACAGCCTGGAAGTGTGGCTGTACAATCATATGTGAGCAGAGTGAACAGAAGGGGGCTCAGCACACATCCCTGAGGAGAGCCAGTGCTGAGGGTTATGGTGGAGGAGGAGAAGTTGTGGATCTTCACGAGAAGATTAAATGTCAATACAGTAATGATTTAGCGTTTTTAAATACAATATCCAAAATTTTCCACAAACCAATTCCCTGAATTGAGGTTGACCGACCCCTCGAACTGGTTCTATATTTAGGTTTAACAAAAATATCTGTTCCCTTTAGATTACAACAGCTTTGATTGTTTCATCTACACCTGACTCAAACACAGACATGCAGAGTTTTGTATCAACTTACCTGAATCACAATTGTAAATAGTTTAACGTCGGTGACCCTTACCCAAGGTATCAGAGTCAGAGTCAGAGTCAGAGAGAATTTATTGTCATTTACACCGCATGTAGTACATGTGTTGAAAACGAGATTATGTACACAGGGTCCCAGTTACATCCAACAACAAATGCAAGAGAAATACAATAATAACATCTAGGATTAACTAAGAGAGACATCACATCAGCTAGTAATACACTAAGCCCTAATGTAGTAGAAAAACATCATTATAAACAGCAGCACGAACATGAGCAGATGGTCACAGATGAACGCAGCAACAAGAAACAGATCAGTACAGTATCAGTATGATGTGACATTTTGCAGTGTTTATTCTTATTATTTATTTATTCATGAGTCTGACAGCCTCAGGGTAGAAGCTGTTTCTCAGTCTAGTGGTTCTACATTTGATGCTCCTCAACCTCCGTCCCGAGGGGAGTGGTGCAAAGAGTGAGTGTGCTGGGTGAGTGAGGTCTTTCATGATGCAGGTGGCTCTTTTTCTGCATCTGGAGGTGTAAATGTCTGTGATGGTGGGGAGACTGACTCCCACAGACT
This sequence comes from Garcialebias charrua, assembly GCA_038048925.1. Taxonomy (NCBI): domain Eukaryota; kingdom Metazoa; phylum Chordata; class Actinopteri; order Cyprinodontiformes; family Rivulidae; genus Garcialebias; species Garcialebias charrua. The sequence goes on along the minus strand of JBBPBX010035849.1, from coordinate 21,985 downwards.
TCTGTGCAGCCTTCACCACTCTCTGCAGAGCTTTTCTCTCTGCAACTGTGCAGCCTCCATGCCACACGTTGATGCTGGAGCACAGGACGCTCTCCACTGCACACCTGTAGAACGAGGTGAGGACTGGGCTTCTCAGACCGGCTCGTCTCAGCCGTCTGAGGAAGTAGAGTCTCTGATGACCTTTCTTGATCAGGCTGGTGGTGTTATTGCTCCAGCTGAGGTTATCATTCAAGTGTACACCCAGGTATTTGTAGCTGGAGACCACCTCCACCGCAGATCCACCTATATACAGTGGGGTGTGGGTGTGTTTGTTCCTTCTGAAGTCCACAATCATCTCCTTCGTCTTCTTCACATTCATGTGAAGGTTGTTCTCTTTGCACCAGCTCTCCAGATGTTCCACCTCCTGTCTGTAGCTGGATTCATCATTATCTGTGATGCATCCCACCACAGCTGTATCATCTGCAAACTTAACAATATGACAGCCTGGATGTGTGGCTATACAATCATATGTGAGCAGAGTGAACAGAAGAGGGCTCAGCACACATCCCTGAGGAGAGCCAGTGCTGAGGGTGATGGTGGAGGAGGAGAAGTTGTGGATCTTCACGGACTGTGGTCTGTCTGTTAAGAAGTCTAAGACCCAGTTACAAATAGAGGGGCTTAGTCCAAGTGTGGATAGTTTGTCTATCAGAGTTTGGGGGATCATGGTGTTGAAGGCAGATGTGAAGTCCACAAAGAGCAGACGCACGTATGAGTCCTTCTGATCCAGGTGGGTGAGAGCAGTGTGGACCACGGAGGAGATGGCGTCCTCTGTTGATCGGTTCTCACGATATGCATATTGATGAGGGTCCTCGTTGATGTTGACGGCTGTCTTGATGTGGGACATGACCAGTTTCTCAAAACATTTAGCGACTATCGGGGTGAGAGCCACCGGTCTGTAGTCATTCAGACCAGTCACTGTGGAGCTTTTTGGGACTGGGATGATGGTGGCGGTCTTCAGGCAGGTGGGAACTGACTCCAGTGCAAGTGAGGTGGTGAAGATGTCAGCCAGCACCTCACAGAGCTGGTCCGCACATTCCTTCAGAACTTTCCCTGGGATGTTGTCTGGACCCGTAGCTTTATGAGGGTTGATCCTTCTGAGACTGCCTCTCACTTCTGCTGCGGTCACTTTGAGGTGCTCCTCGTCTGGTGATGAGGTGAGTCTGGTGCTAGTTGGTCTGTTTGGATCATCAAAACGTGCATAAAACTTATTGAGGGCATCAGGCAGGGATGGGTCCCTGGGGCATTGTTTGCTTTTGCCCTTGTAGTCTGTTAAGCATTTGATGCCCTGCCACATGCTCCTTGGATCATGTGAGGTGAACTGTCCCTCGATCCTCTGTGCATACGCGGCTTTGGCCTTCTTTATGCCATCATCCAGTTCTCTCCTGCACTTTTTCAACTCCTCAGTATCTCCAGACTTGAATGCAGTGTCCCTTGCTGCCAGCAGGGTGCGGACATCCTTATTTAGCCAGGGTTTTTGATTGGGGTAAAATTTAACACACTTCCTTATGGATACATTTTCAGCACATGTACTGATGTAACCCAGGACAGAGGAAGCATAAAGCTCCAGGTCAATTGAATTTCCATTCGTAGCTGCCTCTTTGAAGACAGACCAGTTTGTGTTTTCAAAGCAGTCTCTTAGCATGGGGGAACTATCTTGGCGCCACGATGTTATCACTCTTTGTTCTGGCATCGAACGTCGGAGTGGGGGGAGCTGTCTAGGGACCAATAGCAGGGAGCGATGGTCGGAAGCCCCGATCGGTGGGCGTGGCTTCGCCGTGTACGCCCCCTTCACATTCGTGTAGACCTGGTCTAATGTCTTATTTCCTCGTGTTTCTGTGAAAACGTGCTGATTGAAGGTTGGAAGGATGGCACGTAAATCCACGTGATTGAAGTCCCCGGAAACAATGAAAAACCCCTCAGGATATTTACACTGCAGCGAGGTGAGTAACTCATGAATTTCTTCCTGGGCGACTTTAGCATTAGCATCGGGGGGTATGTAAACATTGCTTATTATTATCGCTGAATAGTCGCGGGGGAGGTAATGTGGCCTACATCTTATTGTTAAAAGCTCCACAGCAGCTGAGCAGATCCTGCTGATAACGGCACAGTTCGTGCACCAGTCTTTGTTAACGTAAATGCAGACGCCTCCACCTCGCGTTTTCCCCGTAGTCTCGATGCACCGGTCCGTTCTGAAAAATAGTTTATTATCCAACTCGTAAACAGAGTCAGGAGTGTCTTCATTGATCCATGTTTCCGTGAGACAAAGCACCGAACATCTCCTCATCTCCTCCGACGTTGTTACTCTCAGACGAAGCAAATCCATCTTGTTGTCCAGTGAACGCACGTTGGACAGAAATAAAGCCGGCATCGGGGGTTTACCGGTTTTAGCGTCTGCTCGTAGTCTCGTCATGATTCCTGCTCGACAGCCACGCTTTTTCCCTCGAGAGCATCGCTTTCTCTTCTTTCCTCCGCGCATCTGCTTCCAGAAAGATGATCTAAGCAGATCCAATCTTCCGAGTTCTGATTTGAGTTCGTTGCTGATTTCAGCTGTGCCTTGTGGTAAATCCGCTCCAATTCTCAACAGCTCAGTTCGGCTATAATTCACCCGCAAAAAACGCGCAGAGTCAGGTACAAAAACACTATTTAAACTACTAAAAACTGGGGATGTTCTGGAAGCCCATGAAGCTGCTACTGGTCTGAGCGCGGCCATCTTGGTATGCCTATTAAACCAAGCATTTTTTATATACATGCATAAAAATTTGTATTTTTATCCTTGATAAGGATGAATTTATTATAGCCTAACCCTGACCTTCACTGTAAACATAACTTTTACCCACACTAATCCTAATCTAAACTTATTTCATCCCTTAAACTAACCTTTAAACTAATAATTACATTCCACCAGGCTTTTGAACCAAAGGACTTCTGGTTCTAACATGGTACCTCAACCTCTGTCCCGTGAGTTTCTGTGCAGTTAGTCCAGTTTTTTTTACCATGATGAAACAGCACACACATATCTCTTATCACTAGTTTGAGCAGGAGAGACAAACAGATCAATAGGTAGTACTTGCAGCAGTAAAGTGGAGGACTTACAGTCAAAAACGTAGGAAAAGATGTCAGTCGAAGGAAAGATTTATCAAGATTTAACCACAGATGTGGATTTTCACCGCCAAACATTTGGACAAGGTAAACTTTACAAGAAACTCCTCCTTTTATAGAATAACTTTTTTTAAATTTCCCTCTATTTCTGACTTTTTTCTCTTTATTAAAACGTTGCACAAGTTTTAAATATGTTGAATTTGAACACGTTTAATTTAAACCTGCTAATCCATCCGTGACCTGTCAGAGGGTAAAAATGTCACAGTAAAAACTCATTATTTTGTAAAATACTTTCTAAAGACGGAGTTAGCTTTGAAGATTAACACTAATGGGAACATTTCGAAGGTCTGCATGCAGGCAGAGCTGGATTTGTCTTTCAACACCGACGACTGGTTATACTGAGCCTGGGCCTGCTCAACGCCGCGCTGCTGATATCTGCTGCTGTCGTCGGGATTTACTGTGAGTATGAGAGTTTATACATACACTGTTAGTTTAGTCATTCTAAGTTTATGTATAGCCAATGATTAGTGAAACATAAAACTGACATTCATATTTTTGTTACGCTCTTTAAAGCCCTTTATGTTAATTGGAATTTTATAAGCTTGAGTTGACTGGTTTCAGTGTGAAAATAGTTTTTCTGTGCGCCAAGGCAGGACAAACCAGAACAAAATGAAAATTAATTTAATTTTTATAGCAAAGTATGTTGCAGTATTCAAAAAATTGTGGGGCTATATAGCTGTTCCTTAAGAAGGAAGTATTTGGTGATCATTTCTCCATAAAGCTCATTGAAATTTGTGATGTAATATTATTCTTTAAATAAAATGTTCAGTTTTAAGACACATCATGTTTATGTGTCCACCCCACACCCCACATGCTGTTTTTAGTGTCACTGCACACATTTGAAACCAAACTTAGACAAAGTAAACTTGTTGTTATTGATCAGACACACAACCAACAAGTATATCAATATAATCTAAACTTTCACTCTGAACCGTTTTCTTATTTTCATTTATCATAGCTTTAACTGGACATTTACAAATAAGAATTTTCTGAAGAAGTGTGTAGTTTTACCTTTAGGGTAAGCAGAGTGTGCCAATTAAAAGAAGAAAGCTAAGACAGAAGTTTATTTATCCCGCAGGAAAATATTGTGCAAATATTACTATTACTGTATGTGCAAATTGAAATATCTTTAAAACCATATATTTTTGTGTCTATATTGCGTATTTAAGATTTTAGATTAGTTTTGTTAGTTACAAATAACTTAAATTGGCGTCCTGTTGGTCACATTAAAGTGTAAAAGACATATGACAGTGGCACAGTTGGTAAAGCTGTTGCCTCTCAGCAAGAAGGTTGCCGGATCGAATCCTGGCCAGGGGGCCTTTCTGGGTGGAGTTTGCATGTTCTCTCCATGAATGCATATTTTCTCCAGGTACTCCAGTTTCCTCCCACAGACTAAAAACATGCATGTTACAGTGTTATGAATAATGAGTAAATGAATATTTTCTCCATAAAATTGTAAGTTGTTTTAGTCTGTACAGCTCTAATAAAATAATGAAATGCTGTGTTTTGTCATTATTCAGTGTTCTCATATAACGGCAATGAGAGGGGATCGATTTTGCAACCTTGAGGTTTTTAATCAGCTGCTCTGCCACTGCACCATTTGGGCAGATTCGGCTAAATGTGTAAAATTTGTGTTGATATGGGCACAAGCGGCGTTCGAAGCCGTTTTGATGTTGCGCGCAAAGGTAACATGACTGATAATAAACAAAAACAAGAAAATAAAGAGAAAAGACCACGTGATGCAACCCTTCATCACGGGGAGACAGCGCCAGGGGCCCCTGGCCACGTGCAGTGCTGAGCATGCCATATGAGTTGTACGTCAGCAGCCATTTTATGCAGCGCCCGCCTCTGATCCGGATGTGTACGTGACTCCAACCTCCTCATGGAGGCCAACGGTCTAACGGCTGACGGTGGAGTCATCCGGACGGTACAGGCAGCCACACAGGCAATTTCAGCACACACGCAGCCAACGCTGTCTCAGCAAGATGTTGGATCTCAGCTGTATTTATGGGCCTTCATGACCAAGTCCAACTCGATCACGGTTTCCACTCACGGTTCCAATCTGGCTTTTTATTAAATACAGCCTGAATTATTAGAAAGCCTGAATTCTTTTGCACGTCTTATTTTCCTATTTTTGTTTATTTTCAGTCTGTTTTAGCTCTGAAAGAAGAAATGCATGATGGGAAATCAAACGGCTGCATGACGTCATCATACGCTCTTCCGCTGAGGCAATGTGTGGAGCATAAACTCGGCGAGTGTTTTACATCCAGTGTGGACAATTTGTACGCATTCTGCACCACAGATATATTCATATAACTGTAGCTGTAATGGAAAGTGCTGTATGCTGCATATAGTGATGCTCTGTGAACTACTGTAAGTAGAATCATGGGTAATGCCCAGTATGTCCAGGAGGGGGCGCACACGGCCATGTTCTCCATTCAACATATATTTGTTGTTTTTTAAATTAAATTTATTCATTTTAAAATACAACAAAAGAAAAACAATCACAAACGTGACAATACAATATTAAGATATAAAATGAAGGGTGACAGAAAGAATAGTAAATCTTATTATATCTGCCCCATATATCAAACAGTCAATTCAAAACAAAAAAATCATCAACAAGTTACAGAATAAAAATTAAAAAAACTCATATAATTATCGAATTACAAAATAACCGTGAAAAACTAATTCATATATATTTTTGTAATAAATGGGTTTTGATCAAATTCTTAAATCAGAGTCAGAGTCAGAGTCAGAGAGTCTTTATTGTCATTTGCACCGCATGTGGTACATGTGATGAAAACGAGATTATGTACACGAGGTCCCAGTTACATCCAACAACAAATGAAAGAGAAAAACAGTAATAACATCTAGAACTAACTAAGAAAAACATCAACTAGTAATACACTAAGCCTAATATAGTGGGAATAAACAGCAGCACGAACATGAGTTTGTATGAGCAGATGGTCACAGATGAACACAGCAACAAGAAAACAGATCAGCATGCATGATGTGATATTTTGCAGTGTTTATTTTTTATTTTATTTTTATTTATTCATGAGTCTAACAGCCTCAGGGTAGAAGCTGTTCCTCAGTCTAGTGGTTCTACACTTGATGCTCCTCAACCTCCGTCCTGAGGGGAGTGGGGCAAAGAGTGAGTGTGCTGGATGAGTGAGGTCTTTCATGATGCAGGTGGCTCTTTTCCTGCATCTGGAGGTGTAAATGTCTGTGATTGTGGGGAGACTGACTCCAACAGACTTCTGTGCAGCCTTCACCACTCTCTGTAGAGCTTTCCTCTCTTCAACTGTGCAGCCTCCATGCCACACGTTGATGCTGGAGCACAGGACGCTCTCCACTGCACACCTGTAGAACGAGGTGAGAACTGGGCTGCTCAGACCAGCACGTCTCAGCCGTCTGAGGAAGTAGAGTCTCTGATGACCTTTCTTGATCAGGCTGGTGGTGTTGTTGCTCCAGCTGAGGTTATCATTCATGTGTACACCCAAGTATTTGTAGCTGGAGACCACTTCCACTGCAGACCCACCTATTTTCAGTGGGGCATGGGTGTGTTTGTTCCTTCTGAAGTCCACAATCATCTCCTTTGTCTTCTTCACATTCATGTGAAGATTATTCTCTTTGCACCAGCTCTCCAGATGTTCCACCTCCTGTCTGTAGCTGGACTCATCATTGTTTGTGATGCATCCCACCACCGCTGTATCATCTGCAAACTTAACAATATGACAGCCTGGAAGTGTGGCTGTACAATCATATGTGAGCAGAGTGAACAGAAGGGGGCTCAGCACACATCCCTGAGGAGAGCCAGTGCTGAGGGTTATGGTGGAGGAGGAGAAGTTGTGGATCTTCAAGAAGATTAAATGTCAATACAGTAATGATTTAGCGTTTTTAAATACAATATCCAAAATTTTCCACAAACCAATTCCCTGAATTGAGGTTGACCGACCCCTCGAACTGGTTCTATATTTAGGTTTAACAAAAATATCTGTTCCCTTTAGATTACAACAGCTTTGATTGTTTCATCTACACCTGACTCAAACACAGACATGCAGAGTTTTGTATCAACTTACCTGAATCACAATTGTAAATAGTTTAACGTCGGTGACCCTTACCCAAGGTATGCCTATTAAACCAAGCATTTTTTATATACATGCATAAAAAGTTTTCAGCCTGCATTCAACATTCATTCAATCCAAAATGTTAAGACTGTGTCATGAGAATTTAGCTCTTTTAAACTTAATTTGGATTAAAAGCAAGGACTAGAACATCTTGGCCCAAACATTCATTTCTGGAATACATCTGTGACAATCTGTGTTCTTTCTTTAAATTCTTGTGTTTATGTTCTTGTGTTTCCTGCCTTCCCCAGTGCTTTTTCCTTCAGCTCCTTGCTTCACCTGCTCCCAATCACCCCAGGTGTTCGTCATTATATCTTGTTGGTATCCCTTTAACTTCTGCGTCTTTGTGTTTACTGGTTGTCCATGTGTTGTGTTTCCCCTATCCACAGGCTTTGTTTTCCTTTGTCTTCCCGCTCCTGTGAATTTGTAATGTTTGCTGCCATGGCAGCTTTTGTTTTTGACCTTTTGTTAATAAATTAGAATTCTTTATTTTATCTTTGAGCTCCTCAGGTCTGTCTGCACCTTGGGCTCGATCCAACCACAAATCATGATACTGTAATATCACCTCCAGAAGCAGACATGCCACGGTCTGGATAAATGCTTGCATACTCTCACAAGCCTTTCAAACAGGGACACTTTTTTTCCATTTTGCACTTATTGACTGCATCACAGTTACTTCTTCCAGTTATACTGATACACCAAGTCAAGTGGCGTTAACACTGCAGTCATTTTTACACCTCAGGTGACTGTGTGTGTGTGTGTGTGTTTGTGTGTGTATTGACTTGCGTGACTTTTTCCCGCCTGGATTCGGGGCTGTTGATGTTGATATGATGTGTCAGGTTTCATTTACCCCTGTCCGTGCCAGAGACACTGTGAAATTAATTGAGCTAAAACATTCATTTGCTTTAGGTGTCTCCAAACGTCAAGGCAGTCATTAGCATGCCGTACATCAAAGCTCGAGGAAATGCCATATGTGTGATTGAAGAGTGGAAAAAAGACAGACGGGACGAATCAAAGATAAAAGGATGTGAGGTTTTTTTTTTAAATGCTGTTTGCTGATTGTATTATTTTATTTTATGCTCGACTTTTTGAATTCTTTTGGCTTTTATTTTTCGTTGAATAGTTCTTATGAAAGAGTCGAAATGCAATTAAGTAATCACTGCTGAACTCGCTGCATGTCTGATAATTGTGCTTTTCATGGTATCTGTCAGTCAGACTCGCAGCACAAAAAGTCAGCCTAAACATTTTCCAGCTGTTAGATTTGCATAATAATTTTTCAGAGAAGTGTTAGAACATGCTCACTTGTAGAAAATGTTCACTAAAGCCTAATTAAGCCTTTAAAACAACGACAAATTGCTTTACTAATGCAACTACTGTACTGTATTCTGTTTGTTATTAATGCAATGCACACATCATCTTTGTTCACACTTTTTGTGTTTTAAAGATAAAGGGCAACACATAGTTTCCAAATATTAATGCTTTTTTTTTAGGTTGTTTTGTTTTGTCACAAACATGCCCTGTGGTCAGAGAGCTGAAAACTGAGAACCGTTAATTAGCTAATGCCCCGTTGCAAACTGTGACCCAGTTTTACAGCAGAGCACTGACCAGTCAGACCATTACTGCTGCTGCTGCTGCACAGTGGCAGCCCTTCGCTTTCATTTCAAACAACTCCAGCCATGCGAAGGAAAATGAAGAGCAAAGTGCACAATCTTCCTCTTTCATCCTCTGTGTGCACCAGTAGTTAGTGGGGGTACTGATGGTAGCATCATGCATCAGAAAGGTGTGTGGAAGAAACACTCAGATGATTTTGTATTAATGTCGTGATGATGGTGGGGGAGTTACTGGGTTGTTTTAGATAAAAGGGGGAAAAAAATGATAAAGAATAAAAAATTAAAAAAAAATCTGAATTGGATTTTATTCTTACCAGCAGTCACAAAGACACAGTTCATCCCATTTTGGGAAGAATCTATTAAAATACTAAACAAAACCCAATTTCATAAACGTAAAATAGCATTAAAGCATCAACAAAAGGATTTTCAAAGAAATGAAAGATGATGCACCTTTCAGGTCCTGCATCAAATGCTTTAAAAAAATGTTTTCCTCATACAGTATAGACATGACTTTCCCCATACTGTTCACCTGATGTAGATTGTTTAAAGCTTCTTCTTTTGTCCTCTACTTTTCTCATGTCTAAGCACCGTTTGCAGTCATCATTAGAGGCCCAAACTGGAGAGATAATGGGGGAAAAAAGCAGCTAAAGGTCAAAAAAGACCATCGGAAAGCTCAAAGTATTATTGATCAACCATGTTAAAAGATTACAAGAAGGTCTGGCTCCTTGCGAGTAAAGTGGGCAGAACGATGGTGAAGTGGTTAGCACAGTTGCCTCACAGCAAGAAGGGTTCGGCTTGGGGTCTTTCTGTATGGTTCTTCTCATGTTTGCATTGGTTTTCTCTAGATACTCTGGTTTCCTCCTCCTTTTTCTTCTTCTTCTTTCAGCTGCTTCCTTCCTCAGGAGTCTGCACAGTGAACTAATCGCACGAAGACTGGCAATTGATTTTACGCCAGAGGCCCTTCCTGACGCAACTAGACCACCGAGCTACCACAGCCTTCTGTGTGGAGCAGAGAGCTCTGGGGGGGTTAAACCACAAGCTCGCCTTCTCTAACATCTGCACCACCACTCCCCCATACTTCGGTTTCCTCCCACAGTCCAAATACATGCCTGACAGGCTTCAGTGGGGGGTACCGCAGGGGTCCATCCTCGGTCCTCTTCTCTTTTCTTTATACCTGCTGCCACTAGGTGCTATTTTTCATAAATATGGCATACCCTTTAATTTCTATGCCGATGACGGTCAAATCTACTTCCCTCTAAAGCACACCAGTGCACATTCTATTCAACCTCTTCTTGACTGCCTGGGTGACATCAGGGACAGGATGGCTTTAAATTTCTTAAGTTTTAATGAGAAGTCTGAAGTCATGTTGTTCCCTATGGCACAACCAAGAACCACAGCATTGGCCTTTCCTCTCTAGCCCCGTTAGAGAAACAGAGTCATTAATCTGGGAGTGACAATCGACCCTTCAATGAAACAGTCAAGTAAACACGATTGTTAAATCCTTTTTTTTTTTTCAGTTGAGGTGACTGTCTAAACTGAAGCCCATACTGTCCAAACATAACCTTGAGATAGTAATACATGCATTCATAACATCCAGGCTGATTACTGCAATGTACTTCTGTTTGGAATCAGTCAGACCTCCATTGCACATTTACAAATGGTCCAAAATGCTGTAGCCCGATTTTTAACCGGTACAGGAAAAAGAGAGCACATTGCACCAGTTTTGGCTTCCCTGCACTGGCTCCCGGGTTACTTTCAAATTCAGTTCAAAATCCTTCTGTATGTTTTTAAACCTCTTAACAGTTATTCCCCCTCTTATCTTGCTGATATGCTGCAGCCATTATGTCCCACAGTGCTCTCTGAGGTCAGCAGATCAGATGTTTTTATTAGTTCCAGGAATCTGTCTTAAGCTCAGAGGTGACAGGGCCTTTTCTGTTGCAGGTCCAAGACTGTGGAATGAGTTACCATTGCATGTCAGACAGGCGCCCTCCCTCATGGTTTTTAAATTTTGCTTAAAAACCCACTTTTATTCACTGGCTTTTGACACTGTCATTTGTTTTGAACCTGTCTGTATTCTACAGTGTTAGTCATTTGTTAGTATCTTTTTCTATTTGGATCTATGTATACTGTATTTCACATTCAAGTTCAAGTTCATGTTCACTTTATTAGGTCCCCACGGGGCAGTTCATCTACAACAGATACTTGTTATTTTCTGATGTACAGCACTTTGGTTGGCCTTGTTGCCATTTTAAATGCTCTCTATATAAAATGGTATGGTAGGGTATGGCATGGTATGGCATGGCATGGTATGGTATGGTATGGTATGGTATGCGGCCTTCAGGTCAAGGCCTCCCTTAAAAAATATATGTGATTTGAATTAGATTTGCCTGGTTAAAAAAAGGTTAATAATAAAATAAAGTCTATAAAAATTTGCGGAAGTGTAAAAGTTTTGCTCAGGACCACTAAGAAAAATAGATCATTAGCATAAAAATTTCACCCACCTCTTCTCACATGTGTCACATAAAGGCTTTAGCCTGGAGGAGCAGTTTGAACTTATCAGCCAAGTAACTAATGTCTCAAAGTTCAGACATTACAGGGAAGAAAAGACACCACGTCACTCCTCTTACAGTTCCTCTAGAGACGAGTGGTTTAGTCGTTATAACCCACACTGAAAGACGGGCAGTGTTTTAGATGTGTACAAAGTGTGTGTGCAGCAAAATATTTCATGAACCACCGGACAAACCTTGGTGAGACTGTTTATTGTGCATCCTTGACACTGTCCAATTCATTTGACCATTGTGTGTTTAAGCAAGTGTTTTATGAATTAATGTTTTTTTCCCATGGCTCTGTGTGTGTTCATGTGTCTGACAACAAATTGTTTTATTCCACTTGACTGATTTTTTAGAAAAATCATTGCACCCACGTCTACAACTGATGACTTTTACGAGTTAACCCAATTCAACAGAAAACGGAAATGGGTGTAACGCAGTAGATTTTACAGATACTGAGCTAAAATTCAGTATGGCAGTATATCTGAGAGTCTACCACGATGCATACTTTGAGTACTAATAAAATGTGTACAACTTCACAGTATTGTGTATTTTCAAGGGTTGACCACAATGGCTATGTACACTTCTCAAAACAAGATGTCTGGAAGTATCTTTTTGCTATAAACTTTAGATTCACAGCTTGGATATGAAAAAATACATAAAACCCAACACGTATCTACATGTGTAAAACTTTTACCGCGTGCCGACAGTGGCCGAGGTGCTCATGTTCAACTGGATGTGTCCACTGATGTGGAAACCAGTGTCTGCTCAGCCGTCCACCTGTCTGACCTGCTGACCATGACGCTACAGCGTACAGCTCTGTCACAGGGCGACCTCGGTGACTCAGCTTAGCCGGAGCAGTCTGCCACCCCAACCCCCCCGACACAAGTTCTGTCTCGATGTGCTTGTCTGCCATCCGTCTGCATGCTCACGTTTTTGCACCACTTCCTCTGCTACATGGCCTCTTCGCCGTGTTGCTGTCGTATCTTGCAGCTCTGCTCCCACGCTCCTCTCTGTGTCATTCCTCTGCTGCCTTCACCCCCCTCCCCTCCTCCTCCCCCCGACAAACCTACCCTGGTGGGCTTTAGCGGGCAGCAGGCAATGACAGCTGTATTAGCAGTCGATTTCAAGGTCACTTTCACTCAGCACCTCTGAGACTTCTCTGGTTCTGTCTGAGCTGCAAAAACAAAGGGAGGAAGAAAAAGGAGCAGCGAGCGAAGGTTGCTGGAAAAAAGCAGGAATGGATACTACGTGAAGAAATAAAGTGATATAAATACAACTAAATGATGAATTCAAGGAATGCAGAACACCCAACCAGTTTCAACAACAGAGTTGTAAACAAAAATCATCTTTTACTGGAAAAAAAAAACTGAAGCTGTAGCCATTTATGTGAGATCTTGTGTGATCTGTTAGTGCTCGCCGTATATGTTGTGGATGACTCTCAAATACCACCACATCAAGTTTTAAGCAAATATCTTACACAATGTGAATTTGGTTATGTGCTGGTGACTCTCCGCTACTATCACACCAAATTTGAGCTCATTATGTATCAAATTAACAGCGTTATAACCAGTGCTGGGCAGCGCTAATCCAAAAATTAGTTCAGCTATTTCTAAAGCGCTTATTAATTTATTTAGGTCCGCAATTTCAAAAGCGCTTATGTATTAGCAAAGCTAGCGGAAGCTAATGCTAACGCGCTAACGTGCAAATGGCGAACTACTTTTTTTAATCCAGCAGATTTGACCATTTCGTGAAACGGTTAAGCTCAGAAAAACCTTGTGCTATAAAGTCAGCTAAGAAATATATTTTTTCTCAGCAAAGAAATAATTGTTTTTACCGTGTTTTGTTGTAAAGTCCTTCGCTTCTGTGGCCGTCGCCATTTTGAACAGGGCAAATGAGGCGCTGACGCGTCGCGTAGGCCGCTGAGAAACATCCATAAGTTCACCCTCCATGTTAAAAACTCTTCGTCTGACTCTTCGAAAACAAGCAATAAGGCTGCAGAGTAACACACTGGCTGCTAACTGCTATAGAGAGAGCGCTCTCTCTAGCCCCCCTTAGGGCGGGGACCGCTTTTTTTCACGGACCACATCCGGCGCTGACAGGATATGGTCCGTGAGCAGTCGTCCGGTTGATTTAAGAGCCCGTAAATAAGTTTTTTTTGTTTTTACTGATAGATAATTAGTTATTAGCGGTACTGCATTTTAAATAAAAATAGCGCAAATCCGCTTATGAATTATAAAAGTTAGTCAATCCGCTATAGCGCTAACAAATTGTTTAGGTCCGCTATCAGCGGATTAGCGCTTTAGCGCTCCCTGGTGGTCTGGTGCCCAACACTGGTGATAACCATCTTTGTGTGTTGGCTAATGTTTGATACATCCAATGATTACTTCCAGTTTCATTAAAATCTGCTCACTGATAAGATATTCACAAGATATTTGGCTAAGACAGGTAAAACACTATTGATCACCTTTTGCTTTTCAGCACTGAGCTATAATTATAGCTCAGAAGTTTGTCTTTAAAAACAACAACAAAATATCTAGTATAAAATGAGACTTCAGATCAGAGATCAGTTTTAAACTGATGTTTAATTTTCCATTGCATGAATAAAAGCGTTTATTGATACAGCCACACATCTGTTTAGGATGTACGTTTAACTTAAAGCAAAAAGGCGAGAGACATAATTCCTGCACATATATGGGTATAAGTGGAGCCACGTCTTGATTGGCATTTAATCGCCATGGCAACTTGTGGTCTTCCAGCACCTGCTCCCCCAAGAGCTTCCAGTTGAAGTTTTGCAGAAAATAAGAGGATTGGGGACTTTTGCGCCAAAAGTTGATTCTTTTTCCTCTCAGAATTGACTAAACCCAATGGTGTGCAGATGTTTACCCCCCACCACCCCTACCCCCGGCAGCTGTTGGCCCACTACGTAACAGCGAGGCATGATTAGGTGTTACACGACAATCAGCCGTCGCTTGTTGGATTCTGGTGGCCCGGTTTTGTTGAGTGCCTGGTGTTGTCGCTAATCGTTTCCCATCTCCGTGGGGCTTCCGACTCCAGCAGCTTTGTGTTGATTAGCAGGTTTTTGTGTTGGGTTTCACGTACGGAGCAGCGGCAGGATGACGGCAACGCTCTCTGGCTTCCAGATGGTGTTTGTGATCTGCCTCTGTGTTGTGTTGACTCATCCAGATGTCTCCCGACGCTGGTACCTGTACCTTTTGTCAGTGTCTTCCTGCAGTCCAACAGTCATCTCCGGAAGGTGTGGAATCATTTAGGACGGTTGAACAAACACCTGTGTGAGCTTTCACTCTGACATTTGTACAGATGGTGAGAGGTGGGCCATCCCCAAGAATGTAAAGTGTAATAATGCATTCAGCTTCTATTGAATCTCCAGGTACAGTTGCATTTAAACAACAAAAAAAATCACATTAGAACTCATCCATGGTGGTTTCCATAGCATCCCTTATAAGCCCAAAGCCCCCCACTGCGGTCCAAGTGTGGGTGTGTTTCGAGGCCTCTGCAGATGGTGTCATTCCAACCCAGCAGGGCTCCACTCAAGTGACTGAAGAGCCAGAGTGGGCAGATACATCTACCGGTGTATGAATGGGTGGATGTCTGGTACTGTGAAGCGCTTTGGGGCCCCTCATAGGGAGCTGGAAAGCGCTATACTGCATAAGTAAGCTCCATTTACCATTTTAATCTACTCATTCAGCAGGTAGATGAGAAATGTAAACCTAAACTAGAGCTCATCTATGGGATAGTTCAAAATCTTTAAGTGGGATTTTGTAGAAAGGCCATGAACAATTAATATCTTACCTGTGGTAGGGATGGACAGAAATTTAAAAAAAATTCTTGTTAAAATTGGAGAATTAATGAGACTGTCATGGCTACTTCTTGATCTAACTTTTTTTTAAACTAGTACCCAGGAGTGACAGGTTGTTTACTTACATTGCTTTTCCAGTCGTACTGTTTTCTTCAAAAGAATACCTGTGGCAGGGGAACCGACTTGGGACCCGAAGGACCCAGGTTCAAACCCCAGTCACAGCATAACTTGTGGTGTGTTTGAGCAGCACACCTCATCCCATTTGCTCCCCGGCGCGCTTTCTATAGCTGCCCACTGCTCCACCTGGTGGTGATTGGGTTAAATGCAGAGTCAAATTTCATCTTGTATGGAAACATACACAGATGACAAAAATGTGACATTATTATTATAAAAGAAAAAAATGTTTTAAAAATTGGAGCATTCCAGATTCTGTCATTGTAGATTATTTTGAAAGGATTATAAAGTGGAAGCTATGGCTCAGGGTGAACTCAATGTGCGTGGGGTCTAATACTTGAAGAAAAATACCGGTAGATGAATTACCAGAGAAAATCAGAGTGATTTTGTTTAAATTGGCTATCCTTTATCTGTGGTATCTAGTTCTTTATTCCAACCAGACTGACAAGCTAATGGCTACGGTAGTATGTGTAAAGAGTAAAGTTGACTACTGTCTTCAAACAACTTCACTCTCAAACATGTGAACACTATTTTATAAACCCACAGTCAATTTTACATCACCCAGTTGTTCCAGCAGACATAGTCAATTCAGTTTGGTTTATATTTATAGTGCAAAACAAATCATCTCCAAGCAGTGGACAAAAACATCTTGATACAGTACAATAGGAAATACAATTGATTTATTTTTGCATAAATAAAGGTTTAATTGAAAAAAAAAATGAATTGAATTTAGAAAAACACACAAATATATGATATTCTCACTAGAAATACTCTAAGCTGTATGAAAAGTATACAGTCAGCTGTTGCTGTAATTGCTGCTGCTTTCAAATGACCAACAACCTGCATGCAAGTGATATTTAATGAGAAATTAACAGTGGTGCAAAGGTCTATATAAAAAATAGCATTTGCATGAATAACATTTTTTTTTCTTTTCCTGGACTTGTTTTAAATCAGGGTGGCTCAGTTGGTAGAGCGCTTGCATGAAGGTCGCCGGATCGAATCCTGGCCGAGGGCCTTTCTGGGCGGAGTTTGCATGTCCTCTCCGTGCATGCATGGGTATTCTCCGGGTACTCTGGTTTCCTCCCACAAACCAAAAACATGCGTGTTAGACTGGCTGGTAACTCTAAATTGTCCCTAGGTGTGAGTGAGAGAGTGAATGGTTGTTTGTCTCCATGTGGCCCTGTGATGGACTGGAGACATGTCCATGGTGTCCCCCGACTCTCACACAGTGACTGCTGGATATGGACACCAGCGACCTCCTTGACTTGAAAAGGAAGAAGCGGGTAAAAATAATGGATGGATGAATGGATGGATGGGTAGATGGATGGTTTGAAACAGAAGCAACCAATTTTGGTCTTGGCCTCACTCTGACTAGCCATTAGCTCATCAATCTGGTTAGAATTGAACGATTCCTCCAAACTGAGGTTGTTCAAAAATCTATACAACATGTAACTTACATTACTTATTCATAATCTTTTTTTTAGAAAAGACCTCTTTACGGTCTTACATCTTCTATAGAACATAACATAAAGTAGATTTAACAGGTTTTCATTTGTTTTTGAGCACTATGGAATTTAAGATTTGAATAATCTGAAAGTGCAAACTGAATATGTTTTTTTTTGTTTTTTGTTTTTTCAGAGGGCTCCTAATGATGATGTACTCTGAACACCTTTTGATTGTGCATTTATGTTTTTGGCTTCAGCTGTCAGATGCTGTTCTGGTTCCAGGCAGCTCCTCTGAGACTCAGGTGAAAGAACCGAGCGTACGAAGCCCGAGGCTGTGCTGACACTGTACCGTCTCTCTGCTTCTCCCCTGGAAGTTCACATTTCACAGTCGCTCAGTCATGCTCAGTTCAGCTGAGTCAGAGGAGGTTGATCAGAGTCTCGTGATCTCAGGTCAGGGGAACTTTAAAACTCGAGCTCTGGAAAAAGCGTACACACACAAAGTAATGGAGATTGACTTGGTGTGAAATTCCATCAATCTTTTCCAGCAATTTATAGAAGCAAAACTGCATAAACTAATACCTTATAGTGATTCTTAAAATAAAACTTCAAAATAATATTTTTAACTCCCACTGTTGACCTTAGGAGGTATGACAGAGGATTTTTTAAAAACATGTTTATATACCTGTAGATAATATTGTAATTTGAGATTGTCATTTGCTATTTTGTTCTTGCGTTCCTTTGTTATGTTATGATGTTTAATCATTCAACAAAAAAAAAGTGCATGTCCCAAAACACCACCTTCCTAAATTGCATACTGTATTGTAACAGAAATGAACAAAAAACATGTGGAAAGAAATTAAAAGTGGAGTTGTAAGGTGAAGAATAATAAAAAAGAAGAAAAAACTTCTCAAGAAAAAAACAAACTCCCACTGTCGTTAGGTAAAGGCAAACAATAAAGTTTTTATGTCTGTTACTAAACCATCTAATCTCATTGGACAAATGCTATAAAAATTATTTGAGTAATCACCTTTAAATCTAAAACTTTATTAACTTTTGGAGTCGACCCATTTCAAGATGGCTGTCATGGTTAATCAAACACTGGAACAGCTAAAACTCAGTCATGGTTGCAGATATTGAGCTAAAATTTGACGTGGTTGTAGCTGAGAGTCAAAATCCAAAGCAAACTTTAAGCGTGACATCTTGTGATGTTCATAAAGTTATTTTCAAGGTTTGACAAAAACTATCACTTTGGCATTTCTCTTAAACTCTGGCCTGACAGGTGGCAGAAAATACCTTCATTGCTTGAGAAATGATGCAAAAGAAAAAAAATCTAAGAAAATATCAGCTCATCGGCTGAACTACACTTGGACTGAGCAGTCTCCAAAAACATTGGCTGCCGACACAATTACCATCGTATGCGACTGCCAGAAACAAGAGGGAGAAAAAGCCAATTCATCCCATTGTGGCTGAAGAAAAAGCAGAAAAGCTTTTAATGTGTTCTATTGTTGCTCCAATAAATATTAATTTACTATAGACAGGATCTGCTTTGAACAGATTCTCCTGTTTGAAGCTAATTCATATCTTTTGGGGTCTGTGTGTTCATTTAATCTGAAAAGAGACATGCATTTTCACCATTTTATTACAACAATAACTGCTACATATGCATTTCTTCAGACTACAGAAGTGGTCCAGTCCTTTAATATTCTTAAAAACGAGGACGCTAATCCTAAAATAATTAAAGATTGAAAGTACACATCATTCTGCTTATGGTTCTTAAATATTTAAATGTATGCACTTTACACTGGCTGACCCTCATAAAGTATATTGTTAGTGTTTATTCTTTCATAAGGTAACGAGAGCCATTCGCTGTGGCATCATTAAGTAAACATTAAGGAAAGGACTGTGGACAAAGACCTCTAATAGCATTCTTATCAGTGTCTCATACTGAGTCTTCACACGTCGTGTGAAAAAGGCGGAGAGAGAAAAATGACAGAATAGGTGGATGGACAAGCAGGAGTGCACAAGGTGAAAATAATAAGGGGAATGTGGAGGATGGCAGGAGAGAAAACAAGTTACCGGTAGTTAAATAAGAGTGCAGATGTGCTTGGACTGGGTCAGAGCTGTAGGAGGCACGAAAGAGACTTTTGTGGCCTCTCTGCTCTGTGCATGCTGGTTTTGATCTTCATTCACATCCAGGCCTCATGAAAGTACGCTGATCTCATCGCTTGTTTCTACCTTCAAATCTTTTTGCACATCAGTTCACAGTCTAACATGGCATGGCTTGACCCCTTTAGAGCTCAACTATGCCTTTTCTGGGCTTGAATTGCACACATAAGATGTGACTTACCCAAGCCTTTCATTGTTTTTAGGTGAAGATTGCAGGGGCGGATCCACTGGGGTGGCATGGGGTGGCAGTTGCCACCCCAACAGAGAGCCTTGCCACCCTGTTTGCCACCCCAGCTGGACATTACGAACGCAAACATATTTTTTCCGACAACATTGAATGCAGCACAATGTAGTCATATGGTCCACACTCCTTACCAGTTGGTGGCGGTAATGCTCACCTAACTCTCTTGCCACCTGCCAATAAATTTAAAGAAGAAGAAGCACAATGTACAACTGACTCAAGACGTCAAGTTCTGACTGAGTGGCGGGAAGTGAGAAATGAAATGAAAAGAGGACTGAGCACACCTGTATTTCTGCTGCCTGTACTTTGGCTGTTTCATGTCTCTCCCTTTACATTGCATCATTTTATTTATATATACAGGTAGTCCCTGACTTACGAACGAGTTCCGTACCTACGGGCCGTTCGTAAGTTGAAAATTCGTAAGTAGGATCACATACAATTTTTTAAAATAAATAAATAGATGTACAGTACTGTACAGTTACCAAGCACTTAGCCTATCCTAACACAGTTTTTAAAGATGGAGTGAGTTGAATTGTCTCCCTTTCACATGAAGGGAGCTAGCTCCCTTCATGTGAATGGAGCCTGCTAGGGAGGAGGGAGACAATTCAACTCACTCCTTAACTGTGTTAGGATAGGCTAAGTGCTTGGTAACTGTACAGTACTGTACATTTATTTATTTATTATAAAAAAATATATTTTTTTTATTTTTTATAATGAGATGCGTTCGTAAGTCTGAAACGTCGTAAGTCGGGGGCGTCGTAAGTCGAGAACTACCTGTATACTGTACAGTATATATATGTATGTGTGTGTGTATGTGTGTGGAGGGGGAGGGTGTTGCCTCCCCCTGAAACATCCTTGCCACCCTCTTGCCACCCCATAGATATTTTTCTAGATCCGCCACTGGAAGATTGGATGTTTTTGTAAATAATAATAATAATTATGATAATAAGTTTGAATTTGTTTGTGCAATCTTCTTTTTGTGCTGTAATCATAAAGCTACCACCAGTAGATGGTTACCGTATTTCCGGCCTATAAGTCACAGTTTTTTAAAACTAATTTTCATGTCCTGCGACTTATGGGGCGAAGCGACATATTTATGGATTTTTCCCCATATTTTTAGACCAATTTTTGGCTAAGATATGACAGTTTCCATTCATTTTGGTGTAGTGGCAGGGCTTCCGACTTGGGACCCGAAGGACGCGGGTTCGCGCCCCGGCCACTACACACCTTGGGGTGTCTATGAGTGCACATCTAATTCTCCAGCTCCCCGGGCGCTTTCTGGCTGCTCACTGCACCACCTGGTGGTGGTTGGGTTAAATGCAGAGACGAATTTCGTCTGTGTATGGGAAACATACACAGATGACAGAAAAAGACATTATTATTATTATTATTATTATTATTTTGACGGAAAACAATGGAGCAGCACCACTTTCGGCCGCTAGGGGCAGCAGTACCACTTTCTGCTGCTAGGGTCCACCGACCGTTCCCAGCTCATGTGTCCGAAAAAAGCCTCCTCTGCTCGGACTCACTCTGTCGCAGCCCGGCCTCCTGAACTCTGGAGGTAGGTCTGAACTAGTGTTTGTTAGCAAAATATCTCAAGAACCACACGACAGATTTTGATGAAACTTACAGAAAATAATCACTGGATGGATATTGACAAACTTTTAGCTGTAGGAGATGTTTGAGCTAAAATTAGATTTATTTATAATTTTGTTTTCGCGACCGTTTGGAAGACGTCAAAGCAAAACAATTTAAATCCAGCAGATTTGACCATTACGTGAATTTATTAAGGAACAGTTAAGCTCAGGAACACTTTTGCTATAATGTCAGCTAACAAATATATTTTTTAAAGCGTTTATCTTGCTAAATTTTAAAGAAATGAAGTGTATCCGCTCGTTGCGCGTGCACGTGGCGAAACTACTTTTTTAAATCCAGCTGATTTGACCATTTTGTGAATTTATTAAGGAAAGGTTAAGCTAAGACACATATTTGCTATAATTTTCAGCAAACAAATATTTTTTTTACCGTGTTAATCTTGTAACGTCCTTCCGTGCTCGCTCGCTCCTGTGGCCGCCATATGCAGCAGGGCAGTGACGCGTATCATACGCGACGCGTCAGCGGTGACGCATAAAAGATGCGACGTATACGGAGGTGCGACACGTTTATGGATTTTCCATTTTATTGGACATAATTGGACTTTGCGACATATAGGGCGATGCGACTTTTCACCCGAAAAATACGGTAACTAAAAAGACTCTGTGAGTACAGAACATAGGAGGGATGTAAAAACACAAAAATCTACAGTTCAATATGTTTTTGGTCCAGTTACATTAAGGGAAACAAACATGTATTTAGCAGATATGTACATATAAGTACACAGCAGATACATATACCGTAGATCAAACACTTTGTGATTTATGTTGGTGAAAGGTGCTTTTGAATAAACTTTACTGACAAAAATGTGCGTTTATTTTTTTTAACAAGCGTGCTAATATGCTACAAACCAGTTACCATCAGAAACAAAAGAGAACCTTGGACGAGTCTAACACCATCTGAAAGAATTTATAATCAAATGTAATGTGCAGCCTTTTGATAAAATTATGTCAATCAATGGGAACAAACCTTGCCTCCGGGTGTCACACATTGTTTTGC
>JBBPBX010035848.1:7577-21285 GCA_038048925.1 Garcialebias charrua | reverse complement strand
TTTATTACAGACAAAATTTAGAATATAACGTGACTTACGTCAAGTGTTGCAACACGCTATTACCATTTTAATAATAAGGTTCTGTTACTACCTCCTCTTGGATTACAGATTTTACAGGCTTTTGTTTTATTATTTTATTAACCTTTATTTAACCAGGTAAATCCCATTGCGATCATAGTTCTCTTTTGCAAGGGAGGCCTGGGCCTGAAGACACCATGCATGTTTTTTTGACTGTGGGAAGAAACCAGAGTACCATGGAGAAAACCCACCCAAACAGGAGGAGAACATCCAAGCTCCACATGGAAAGAACTCAGATTTAATCTGGGGATTTAACCCAGGACCTTCTTACAGTATTTTAGATATTTTCTTCCCTCCTCCAAATATTTCCACACAGCTGTTGTGTTCTAGAGCCCTGCTACAATTCTGCAGAGCAAAAATAACATGAAATGGCCAAAAGTAAAAAATAAAGTACAATAAAATAAAATGCAACAGATTTGTATTGAAAGTGTTCTTTACTACCTAATAGGCAGCACGGCAGCTCAGTGGTTAGCACTGTTGCCCCACAACAAGAAGGTCCTGGGTTCAATCCCCGGTTGGATCTGGGGTCCTTCTGTGTGGAGTTTGCATGTTCTTCTCGTGCATGCATGGGTTTTCTTCAGGTGCTCCAGTTTCCTCCCACAGACCAAAAACATGCATGTTATGCTGCCTTCAGGCCCAGGCCTCCCTTGCAAAAGAGATCTGTGATCTCAATGGGATTTGACTGGTTAAACAACTAAAGTTAACAAATAATAAATAAATACCAATTGACTGTTAAAGCAGTACAAATGGTCTTGTTTGAGGCCAAATCCTATCCCAAGTGCTGTGCCTAGTACAGTATTGTCTTATATGTTCTATAAATAATTGACATTTGTTACACATTCATTCTTATTTCTCACAGGATATACATTAACTAGAATAACCAAGTGATAAATAGCATTCTCTTAATCTATACTCGTCAACAGTGGTCATTTATAAACTGGAACATCAGAATGCAAATGGAGTGAAGCAATAAACAAAGTTTGCCCAACTGAGGTTTGATCATTATTCAGTGAGTGACAGGGACTTTTCACTACTATTTAACCTACACAAGACTCTTACGCTTGCTGGTTACAACAAGGCCAAATTGACCATTAAGTCAATAAAAACTACATCAGCCATTCCACAACAATGTTCATAGACTGTGGAGTAATGACTGACTGCCTTTTGAGCCTCAGCTCGATTTAAAACATTCTCAGAGCTCACTGGAAACAACTGATAGACACCCTGGTCACTGAAGTGGAACAAAACCAGATACAAGACCCTGCTACCCCCGGGACCTCTGGAGGACTGTACACGAGCCTTTTCTGTTACAGTTGTATGCTCATGCAGTTTTTTCCAAAGTATGCTTTCTTTCTTTGGCTTGAACACTGACTCTGACATGTAGCCTAGGGAAGGCTGTATTGTTGGAGGGACAGAGTGCTTTTGTTGTGAGGTTTTTCTGAATTTCTTAAAAAAGAAGAAGTAAACTAACATTTAATAATAATAATAATAATTTGTCACATTTGTCATCTGTGTACAGGGAACCCCCGACCTACGAACGAGTTTGGGACCTAAGAACCGTTCGCAGCTCGATCCGTTCGTAGGTAGGGGGTGAAAATTATATTAAAAAAAAAAAAATTATTCATTCATTCATTCATTCAACCTTTATTTATCATGCTAACGGAGCGCGCGCACACATTTAAGCATGTAAAGTAGTGTACTGTAATGTTAAACATTGCTATTCACATTTACAGAATAAATAAAAATATATTTTCTTACTTTGAGATGGTCAAAGCCGACATCTTAGGTTGCCATGCGTTGATTGTTGTCGGGCCTAGCAGCCCCGCCGGCCGGCCAGTGAACCACCGCAGCCGCTCCAGACCTGTGTTAGCTAGCTGGCTAGCTTCTGCTAGCCAAGCCATGAGCTGGTGTTGGAGCGGCGGCGCGATCAATCTGCAGCTTCTGCTGCTGCCTTAGACATCCACAAAGTTCACAGAGACGTTTCCAGCTCGTAATTAATCCATATGAAGCCATCCTGGTCACCAGTCTTCGGCCGGCTACCGTGTTAGCTCCCGTGTTAGCTTCTGGAGCTAGCCAGGCCAGAGCCAGGCCGGAGGTGTAGCCAGGCCGGCCGGAGGTGTTCCCGCGGCGGCCTGGCACGATCTGCGATAAATCCGCTGCTGCCTTAGACATCCACAAAGTTCACAGAGACGTTTCCAGCTCGTAATTAATCCATATGAAGCCATCCTGGTCACCAGTCTTCGGGCCGACTCCCGGCAGCTAACCTAAGATGGCGTCCGGTGTTCTACATGAATTTGTGACCGGAGACCCCAGTGACTGAACCTAAAACGCCGTCCGGTGTTCTACATTAATTTGTGACCGTGTAAACTGAAGACCTACTTCCTGTTTCCCAAGATTGCTCAAAAATGATCAGAAATGATCTTTTTTATCATAATTATTATTTATAAAGCCTTTAAAACAACCAGAGCTGCAACAAAGTGATGTACACATGAAATTAAGAACATTTAAACACACAAAAAAAAAAAAAAAATATTTATTATTTATTTTATTTTTTATTCATATTTTTATTAAATATGATATGTTCGTAGGTCCCGTGGTTCGCAGGTCGATGGGGTCGTAGGTCGGGGGTTACCTGTATGTTTCCCATACTTGACAGACGAAATTGGTATTCTGCCTTTAACCCAACCACCACCAGGTGGTGCAGCGAGCAGCCGTAGTCAGCGCTCGGGGAGCTGGAGAATTAGATGTGCACTCATAGACACCCCAAGGTGTGTAGTGGCCGGGGCCAGGGCGCGAACCCGCGTCCTTCGGGTCCCAAGTCAAAAGCCTTAGCCACTACACCATCTTGGCTCCTATTTGATGTAGCTAATTGTATTGCCCATTAATTTAATTAGAGTTAGCCTATTCTGGCCCTAGGTAAAACAAAAGGTCCAAAAACAGAAACTAGACTTTAATAGACCACAATACTGTATGCTGCAAAGACAATCCATCCATCCATCATCTTCCGCTTGTTCCAAAGTCTAGTCGCGGGGGCAGCAGCTTGAGCAGTGAGGCCCAGACATCTCTTTCCACAGCCACCTTTTCCAGCTCTTCTGGGGGCATTCCAAGGCGTTCCCAGAAGTCTACTCCCTGCCAGACATGCCCAAAGCACCTCCCTAGGGAGGCGCCCAGGAAACGTCTTTACCAGATGCCTGAACCACCTCAACTGGCTCCTCTCGATGTGGAGGAGCAGTGGTTCTACTCCGAGTCTCTCCTGATAACCGAACTTCTCACCCTTCTATTTCTAAGGGAGAGTCCAGCTACTCTGCAGAGGAAACTCATTTCAACCGCCTGTATCCATGATTTCATTCTTTCGATGAACTACACTCGCATATAACAATCTGCGGCCACAGATTTTGAAACTGAAACTAAACAAGTTGATTACTCTTGAATTTTCTCAGGAAATGTGCAGAGGTGAAGTCTCATTTTGATTCATTAATCCCTGATACTTGTGACCATAGGTGAGGGTAGGAAGGTAGACAGACTGGTAAACAGAGAGCTTTGCCTTACAGCTCTCTTCACCTCAACAGAGATAGAGTCCGCAATACTGCAGTGGCTGCACCAATCAGTCTGTCAATCTCATGCTCCATTCTTCTCTCTCTCGTAAACTCAAACTGAACCACACATCCTCAGAAAACTAAGTAAAATTTATTTTGTGTTCCAAAACCAAATTAGTTTGTTAAATATGACAAGTATACATGTATACATTTACATTAAGACACCAAAACACATCATTAGTATTCCCCTTTCATAAAACACTATTAAGCCAATTAATGTGTATTCAACAATTATAGACCTATATCCTTGTTACCACAGTTTTCAAAAATTCTTGAAAAACTATTTGTAAACAGACTAGACCAATTTATAGATAAACAAAATATTCTAAGCAGCAGTCAGTATGGGTTTAGATCAAAAAACTCTACATCAATGGCTCTCATGGAATTAATGGAACAAATAACTACTGCTGTCGATCAAAAACAACACTGTATCAGTATCTTTGTTGATTTAAAAAAAGCATTCGATACTATTGATCACACCATTCTCCTTGAAAAACTGAACAAATATGGTATTAGAGGACCAGCATTACAGTGGGTATCTAGCTACTTAAAAAATAGGAAACAATTTGTACAAATAAATGATGTAAGATCTGACCTCTGTAATATCACATGTGGAGTTCCCCAAGGCTCTGTACTTGGACCAAAGCTTTTTATTTTATATGTGAATGACTTGGTAAATGTGTCAGGACTCCTTAAATGTGTACTTTTCGCAGATGATACCACTTTTTTCTGTTCAGGTGAAGATATAGAACAAATGTTAGAATTGATAAAGACAGAATTTGTCAAGATACAAACTTGGTTTAAAATAAATAAATTATCATTAAATCTAGAGAAAACTAATTACATGATATTCGGTAATAGAAAGAAAACTGTCGATGTTCCACTCAAAATTGAGGATGTTGAGATTTGTAGAGTGAATGAGGTGAAGTTTTTGGGTGTTATCATTGATGACAAACTGACATGGAAACAACACATAAATTCTGTAAGAATAAAAATAGCTAAATCGATAGCAGTACTGTACAAAGTCAGAGACCTATTGAATGATAAAGCTCTGTATTTGTTGTATAACACAATCATTGTTCCACACTTAATCTATTGTATTGATGTTTGGGGGAATGCGTGTAAAACAATCACAAAGCCTATTTTTGTATTACAGAAAAGAGCTGTAAGAATTATCACTAGAAAGCATTACCGTCATCCATCAAGTACATTATTTTATCAACTAAAATTACTGAAGTTCCATGATTTGGTAGACTATAATATTTTATCAGTTATGTATAGAGCTCAAAATAATGCATTACCTTTAAATATCCAAATGCACTTTGTTAAAAGACAAAGTTGTTATAATCTTAAGGGAACAGAGTTGTTTGTAAAACCACAATTCAGAACCAGTTTGAAGGGACGTTCTACCTCAATTCAGGGAATTAGATTATGGAATGGCTTGGAGAATGTAGTTAAAAATGCCAAGTCAATGTTTACATTTAAAAAAATGATCAAAACAAATATGTTAAAAAAATATATGTGAAATAACGTAATGTGTATTGTATTAGTTAGAAAATTAGAAAGTGTTAGTCATTTTGTACTGTATTAGTATTAGTTAGAAAACTAAAAAGAATTAGTCATTTTGTACTGTTGGTTGAAGAATATTATTGTTTAACCAAGCATGAAGCCAGCATCATGAAATCAGCGTGTGGCGACAGCAGGGTTAGTTAAACTGGACTGATGCATGCACCAAGCTCTATTTAAAATGTACTTTCCAGGTTGGCTCTGCGACTACCTCCCGTGCTTGCTCAGAGACACAACAGTGGTGGATGGACCTCCCACGCTGCCTTTGTTGTTACACAGATCAAGCTTGGCTTGTTTATGTTTATGTTTATTAAATTTGTTCATTTTTTTACAAAAGAAACAATACAAGGCAATCTCATAATGATAGTGTACAAAATGTAAAAAAATGAAAGGTGGCAGAAAGAAGAATAAATCTTATTATATCTGCCCCTTATCTCCAGCAATCAGATTAAACAACAGTAGTCAAACCATGTAAACAATAATAATCTTCAACCAACTTTTTCCAACAATCAGGTTAAACAATAATATTCTTCAACCAACAGTACAAAATGACTAATTCTTTTTAGTTTTCTAACTAATACTAATACAGTACAAAATGACTAACACTTTCTAATTTTCTAACTAATACAATACACATTACGTTATTTCACATATATTTTTTTAACATATTTGTTTTGATCATTTTTTTAAATGTAAACATTGACTTGGCATTTTTAACTACATTCTCCAAGCCATTCCATAATCTAATTCCCTGAATTGAGGTAGAACGTCCCTTCAAACTGGTTCTGAATTGTGGTTTTACAAACAACTCTGTTCCCTTAAGATTATAACAACTTTGTCTTTTAACAAAGTGCATTTGGATATTTAAAGGTAATGCATTATTTTGAGCTCTATACATAACTGATAAAATATTATAGTCTACCAAATCATGGAACTTCAGTAATTTTAGTTGATAAAATAATGTACTTGATGGATGACGGTAATGCTTTCTAGTGATAATTCTTACAGCTCTTTTCTGTAATACAAAAATAGGCTTTGTGATTGTTTTACACGCATTCCCCCAAACATCAATACAATAGATTAAGTGTGGAACAATGATTGTGTTATACAACAAATACAGAGCTTTATCATTCAATAGGTCTCTGACTTTGTACAGTACTGCTATCGATTTAGCTATTTTTATTCTTACAGAATTTATGTGTTGTTTCCATGTCAGTTTGTCATCAATGATAACACCCAAAAACTTCACCTCATTCACTCTACAAATCTCAACATCCTCAATTTTGAGTGGAACATCGACAGTTTTCTTTCTATTACCGAATATCATGTAATTAGTTTTCTCTAGATTTAATGATAATTTATTTATTTTAAACCAAGTTTGTATCTTGACAAATTCTGTCTTTATCAATTCTAACATTTGTTCTATATCTTCACCTGAACAGAAAAAAGTGGTATCATCTGCGAAAAGTACACATTTAAGGAGTCCTGACACATTTACCAAGTCATTCACATATAAAATAAAAAGCTTTGGTCCAAGTACAGAGCCTTGAGGAACTCCACATGTGATATTACAGAGGTCAGATCTTACATCATTTATTTGTACAAATTGTTTCCTGTTTTTTAAGTAGCTAGATACCCACTGTAATGCTGGTCCTCTAATACCATATTTGTTCAGTTTTTCAAGGAGAATGGTGTGATCAATAGTATCGAATGCTTTTTTTAAATCAACAAAGATACTGATACAGTGTTGTTTTTGATCGACAGCAGTAGTTATTTGTTCCATTAATTCCATGAGAGCCATTGATGTAGAGTTTTTTGATCTAAACCCATACTGACTGCTGCTTAGAATATTTTGTTTATCTATAAATTGGTCTAGTCTGTTTACAAATAGTTTTTCAAGAATTTTTGAAAACTGTGGTAACAAGGATATAGGTCTATAATTGTTGAATACACATTAATTGGCTTAATAGTGTTTTATGAAAGGGGAATACTAATGATGTGTTTTGGTGTCTTAATGTAAATGTATACATGTATACTTGTCATATTTAACAAACTAATTTGGTTTTGGAACACAAAATAAATTTTACTTAGTTTTCTGAGGATGTGTGGTTCAGTTTGAGTTTACCTGGAAAACAAAAGCAACAAATGACTCCAACACTGAAGTGACGTCGTCTCAACTGCCTGGGGCAGAGCTTTGCTCCCTGGTAACCAAGCCGACAGGTCTGACAGACTCATGACTTATAGCAAATGGAGGAGATGATGTTCACTTTCCATGGTAACACTGTTTTAACAGACTATGTGCCTCCAAAAGATGATGCTGTGCTTAAATGTCAGACTCATTTCATGCGTTTCTCTAAAGCTAGCCTGGTCAGGTGGAACAATACCCATGTTAATCACAGCATGCTGACCAAAGTCTGAAAGGGGAAATTTTTACAAATAATCACTGTCTAAAACCTTGTACGCCTAAATCTTAGCAGAAATGTAAACAAGTGAAGTTGTAGCAAAATCAATTGATGTTTTATACAACATGAAAATAAGCATCTCAGAAAGATGGGAATACTAAGAATCATTTCATACGCATAAAATAAAACATGCACGGAAATTTAAATTGACCCTCGAGAATTGCTGTTTATCATTGCTTCTATTTTGATTTCTCACTTGCAACCTGCAGCTAACATGACAAGGTATCACATCAAAGAAGTGAGCCTGATTGTGGAGGGCAGATATATTCATCGGAAGACAAATAGGCAATTGCATCTAAAAAGGGCAGCAACAAATTCAAGATGAAAGCAAAGCCCTCTCTTTGGTCTCATCTGCCAACCTGGTATGGATTGGACAGGGAAAGTGATTGGGCCTTCTGTTTTAATTTAGTCTGCTCTTCAATCTTGGTACTTCACTGTCACTCTCAGATAAAATCACACAAGCCTTTGAATATGTTATGTTATGGAACATTAGTCTAAATCTATTATGTGTCAGCGCTTCTACCTTTAACTCAGACTCTGTACACGAGGTGCTTTGTAATACAGACTACATTTACTCGGATTTTATTTGCTTTATTTCCCTACAGATATGTTCCCTTCTTTGTAGTCCACTGAACCAAAGACAGTGATGTAACTTTACCAGTCCAAAGAACGTTTCCATAATGTCTTTTTCATGCTGCATGAACAAATTCTATTACTGAGGCAGGTAAAGGAGGGAAAGTAGCATAACAGGGCTGTACCGATTATCATGATTTAATGGCAAACAGCTATTTTAACACAGAAATATCAGTGGATTTGGCTTTATTTTGAAATGTATTTCAAACCTGAAGGTAAACTGGTAAATACATATGCAAATGATGTTTGGGGCAGACACGTTAACGATACATTTTTTATTTATTAAAATAATTGTTCTCCTGGGAAATGGAAGCAGTCTTGTTATTTTATTTTTTTAAACTGTGTCACAGCAGGGAAAGGTAATGCAGTGAAATCTGAATTTATTCACACAATAGTCAAAAACAGTAATACGTTTATAAAAATTAATATATTTTTAAAGGCAAACAGCTATTTTAACACAGAAATATCAGTGGATTTGGCTTTATTTTGAAATATATTTCAAACCTGAAGGTAAACTGGTAAATATGTATGCAAATGATGTTTGGGGCAGACACGTTAACGATACATTTTTATTTATTAAAATCAATTGTTCGCCTGGGAAGTGGAAGCAGTCTTGTTATTATTTTTTTTACTGTATCACACAGCAGGGAAAGGTAATGCAGTGAAATCTGAATTAATTCACACAATACAGTCCCACACATGTGACTAGAATTCCGGAATTCTGGAATTTCTGCCATTTTAGTAGTCAGAAAATGTTGAAGAAGAGCTATTTTGTAAGTTCCAACCTTTCAATTTATTATTTTTAACTATGCATTTCTTTTATTACTTATATCAAATATTGTTTTATAGTTGCTTGTTTGAATTTGGTGCCTTCATAAGACGTGTTTAATGAAATTTCTTTGAACTTTTTCATTTTGCTTTCCTCTGATAGCCATGTGAATTGATATTTCCCAGCTATGAACCTTATCAAATAATATGTATTATTTTTGAAACACTGGGACTGTTAAGTTTTAATTATTTTGAATAAAGCAGTTTATCAAGTATCATTCTTTTTTTTTTATACTTACACATTAAAAATGTTTCAATGATATTTTCAAAACCAACACATGTTGGCATTTTCCTCCTGTTCAAGGTTGTCAACTCCAGCTCTGCGGTGGCACTTACTGTTCAACGGTGTGAATGACAATTTTTTAATTAATGATCTACAGGTATACTGTATTTATAAATTATTAGTAAACAGTCTACATTCAATACAATAAGACGAATGGACAATTTGTCTTTCTTTCATTTTTAATTTAAATTACTTGAACACACTATTAACATACTGTTGATTCTCAAAGCTTTTTACATTTAATTGAAAATTACTTAGCTGATTTCGTAATGTAATATTTTCTGTTCTTAATGACTGCAGTTCAAACTGAACCTGACTTTCAGAAACAGGTGTATATTCTGTACAGTCATTTGCACCCTCTTTGCTGCTGCTGCTGAACCGTGCACACTGGAACTGCTTCCTCCACTTCAGGTTGGACGAAGTTCCTCATTGGTGTAGCCAAAACCTCAGGTTCAGAGACTGCACGAGTTCTAGGACAGCCTGCGCACACTGGAGATGTTCCTTTGAGCGAACTCTTTCTTTCACTCGTCTGTACCTATAATTAAGATAAACATAAATGATATATATATGTTTGCGTCTAGGTAATAAGACAACAACTTTTCCGCTGAAAAGAAATCACATTACTACAGCAGACATTTTTACAAGTTAAAAATTACATATTTATAAATATTCAAATATCAAAGTAACGATATGTTTTTAATTAATATTACAATTATTAAAAGTGACATTAATTTGTATACCTGTTCATCTTAGACTCCGATCTTTGATGTTCCTTAGCTGCCTTTGTGGGAGTGAGCACCAGTCAACTTCAGTAGGAGCCCAGTCTGGGTTTGACCTGTCGTACATGTGTGCAGCCGTCCTGAACAACATAAAAAATTAACAGAAGCAATTACAGTGTATTCAAATGTTGGAAGTTATACCCAAAACATTACTTTTTAATGTAATATTTTCTGAACAGACACATTCCCAATGCTTTATTCACACATGAAAACAAAAGGGAACCAAAATCAAAACAATGACAATGTCGCAGTGTTCAAATATTATCTATTTGAAATATAATGTGTATGTATACATACACTGTGTACGTATATACAGTACATACAGCATTATATACTGTGTACTCTCAGCTCTGCATGTACATACTGTGAACTCTCAGTTACTGCCACATCAAATTTTAGCTCAAAAACTGTAAAACTGTCAGTGATACAAACATTTTTGTTTCCAATATATTCAGGTAGCGATAGGGGCCATCTTAAATTGAGTTATCCTAAAGCTTATCAGTTGTAAATGTCCGTCCAGTGATTAGTTTCAGAAAGTTTCATATAAATCTGTCCCTGCTGAAACCCATCTGTTCTCTCTGGCATTTCATACTGTGTGAGCTGACTTTGTGTACATGCATATATTTTATCCTGTGTTTGCATTTTAATGCTGTTCTTATACATTTTATTATACAGTAATTTCACTGCTGTAAATGTCATAGTTTTACCATTAGTGTGTGTTACTGTTTCTGTAATTTTATTGTGATGCACCAGTTGAAACAGTTTGTCGTGTGGGTCCATGAGTTATTTTGCTAACAGACAAACAGACCGACTACAAGCGTTTACGTGTGTGTCAGCCTGATGTCACAGGGTAAATAAAGGTTCAAAATACATTATTAACAAGCAGCTTCCTAACAACAGAGAGTCGAGGCTAAACACGAGCGAGGCACTTTGTTGTCGTGTGTTACGGTGTGGATGTTAGCATGTTAGCATAGCGTTGCTAAGCTAGCGACAGTAACAGAGGAGCTAGATCATGAAAAAAACTGTTCAAACACACACAGTTTCGCTAAGTTAATCACATACAATTTTGGCTTACCTGAAGTGATCGGAGCATATTTTTGATGTTGACGATGGCAAATCCTTGCGGTTGATCTTACACAGCCAGACTCGCCGACGTTCAGTGGTGAGCGCTTCTGTATCTGGTCCTTCATGCTTCCTTATTTTCGGAATTGTGTAAAACTTACGCTTGGCAATTGCTGGCGATTGCTCGATTGGTACAACCACTAACCTAACACGAAATAACCATTGCAATTATTTACAAATAAACAACCACGAAAAATACACTGCTCGTAACCTACGCTGCTACTAGGAGTGGAAGTATCACCAACTAAAATGGCGGACAACCCGGAAATGCCCATTATGTGACGTCACATGGGAACTATGTATAGTCAAAAACAGTAATAAGTTTAAAAAATATATATATTTTTTTTACAGGAATCAGTTGTATCTATTGTAGGGTTGGCTCAAGCGAGGCTCTAAAATGGGAAACTGTAAAAACATGCACGGTTCATGTCTTTTTTGTTGTTGTTCTCTCTGTAGAGTCAAGTTGAAAGAAGGAGTGACGTTCCTCGGGGCTCGTCCCAGCAACCCCACTCAGTGGATGGTTAGCCAGGATGTGAGGAGTGAAGGCCATCGGGTGGTAACTCTGCACTGCCGCAGGAAGGAGTCCATCTACGAGCAGCAAAGGTCAGCATTACAATGACTTCACATCCAACTCTTTTATTCTTGGAAACAAAAAGTGAGGTCATTTTTTAATTTGAAAACTGTCTCCTTGTGAAAAACTGTCAGATAAAACAAATTAATGTGTCATGTTTTCACATGTGAGTCCGTGTGAAAAACCATGTGTTCACATAAACATGCTGAAAATGTTTCATGTGGAAATAAGGTCATGATCCACATGGTGTTACATCTCAACGCAAACGATCTCATGAAGATGTGGATGAACTTCTCAGTACATAATCAACGGTTATACATCTATAAACAGACATTTGGAGTCAATACAGTTCAAAATGGCTGCCACATCTAGTTGACTTTCACAAAAGCAAAAATGGTTATAACACAGTCATTTCTGTAGCTAGATACAGGAACCCCTCGAGTTACGTCAGGGATTGGGACCTACGTGTGTGACTTAGGTCGATTTTGTCGTACCTCGCGGACCAAAAACACATGCCTATCGTAGGTCCGCGTTTCTGACATAGGTCGCGGTTATACCGCTAACGGAGCGCCGCACACATATTTAATGGCATGAGACTGAACAAGCAGACATACTAAGGCCATAAACACGCACAGAACTGCACAATAAATAAAAAATATAATGTCTTACTTTGAGCCGGTGGCCCCGACTGCCAGGCGGACATTTGCGGCGAGCTCCCGGCCGCAGATGGATCCTCCGCGGCATGTCGGCTCGGTGTCTTCGCCTGTGTTAGCTGCTTTGTTAGCTGCTGTCGTTAGCATGTCGGGCGGCGTTGTGGCCGCCGATCGCGGGGCGATCCGCGGCTGCTCCTCCGGACCTGAGACGTCCACAGAGTTGACCGAGTGTTTCCAGCTCATTTATCCGTATGAGGCAACCCTGATCGGGCACACGGAGCCAGCTGACAGTAGCCTCCGGAGCTCCATTGCAGTACAGTTGTAAAATGGCGACCGGAAGTGGCGAGCGGAAACCGGAAGTTGCGTAAATACGATTAATTTCTTATCAAAACGTAAAATTAATAATTATACTTTATTTATAAAGCCATTTAAAACAACCACAGCTGCAACAAAGTGCTATACACATGAAATTAATAACTTTTAAACACACAAAAAAAAAAAAAAATATTTTTTTTTTTTTTTTTTTTTTTAATCATATTTTTATTAAATATGATAAAATCGTAAGTCTGAGTTGCCGTAGGTCGCAGGTGTCGTACCTCGAGGGTTACCTGTAAATACATTTTGGTGTGATTGTAGCTGAGAGTATTAGCGGTAAAACATTTAGTCAGATGTTACAATGCTGAATGAGAGTTCACCCGACGATTCTGTCAAGGTTTGACCAAAATGATTTAACTCTGTCATTTCTTAACATGAGGTGATCTTAGTTTAACACTCTGACATGATTACATCAGGGGACATGGAAAGCTAAAGCTGTCTATTTCTGTATTCATTGGTCAACTGGTCCTCGTTGACTTCACGCAGACTCTCACACTGGGCGGCTGTGGCTGAATGGTTGGAGCAGTCGTCCTCCAATGCAGGAGTTGGGGGTTCGACTCCACCAGCAGCCACATGCCCAAGTGTCCCTGGACAAGACACTGAACCCCTCATTGCTTCCGATGTGTCTGCCATCGGTATATGAATGTGATAAATCACTGATTGGTCTCTTTAGAATGATTTGTTCAATTAGCTTTGTAGAGATCTAGTAGAGTGTGTTGTATGAATAGGTACAGGCACAGATTGTAGTGTAAAGAGTTTTGA
>JBBPBX010035847.1:0-23846 GCA_038048925.1 Garcialebias charrua | reverse complement strand
ACATAAAATCAAGCATGTCGTTACACTTAAGCACGAATAAAGCTCAAAAACAGCTCCGCTCTGTTTTATTGACTCAAAAAAAAAACAACAACAACAAACACAAATAACTTCAACAGAACAGGTCCCTCTGGCCTGCCAGCTGTCATAAAGGGAGGGGGCCGTTCCCCCCCTCCCTCCCTCACGACTCACGGGGTGTTAGCATAATCAATGAACCCTGGCAGGGTGCCTCTGCTCCGTCTGTAGAGGACAGGCACAGAGGCGTCTGCAAGCAGGCCCCCCATCCCTCATGGAGACAGGTGAGGGGGGTCACGTGCTCCAGCCCCCGCTCCATTGTGAATGACGGGGCGGCCAATACACTAACCAAGCAAACACGTGACATGTCCGCGCCTCGGGACAGAATCTAACGACGGGGGTGGGGGGTGCATGTCAGATGCCCACAGGCAACCACTAGCTTCACACGTTCACAAAAGCAATTGTGTTCAGGCTGCTGGGTGTGTCATCTGGACAGAGAATAGATGATAAGGCAAACCTGTTACGCAAACCTGTTGGTGGACTTGTGAAGAGCAGGAAACTATCCTGTAATTTTCAGTAGCCCCTTACTGACCCCTCATCTGTTCATACTTCTGTCACTCGTGCCATTGTTTCCATTTCCTACTGTGTTTCGCTTATCACCTATCTGTTATTGCTCACATCTGCTCCTGTCAGTCAACAGTTCACCACACCCCTCAGCCTAAGCACAGCACTCAACCTTCATTTCATGCACCTGTTCAGCTCTCTAAGCTCTATTCTCACTCTCCACCAGTGCTGAATTATTATACCTCCCATGGTCCCTAATACCAAGCCACTCATTGTTTCATGTTCATGCCTGATGATCACGTCTTGTCTTTTGGATTTACGACCTTACACCTGTACTTTGGATTCTTCATCTGCCTACCCATTCCTGGTTTTTGGGATTCTGCTTTCTGACTTTGGTATCGACTCAGCCTTCTGCCTTCTCAAATATGACGTCATTACGTCAGACGTCAGCACTGCGCATGTCTACAGTAAACAGGAAGTAGCAGTTGAAAACAGAACCCGGCCACACATCTCATCAAAATGGAGAGAATATTTCAGGTACGTGTTGCTATCGGGCGAGTTGTATTTATTCTGTCATGCCAACTAGTTTTAGCGATGTTACATGTTGTCCGGAGCGGAAACAGCTGATCAGTCACGTGACGTGAATGTTCGCTTCGGCAGCACGAGTCGGCAAATGTGTTTCCATCTGTCGTTGTGCGCATCTGCTCGGTTTCGAACATCCCAAAAACCACCTCAAGCGAGCGTATAAACTTTTTGGCGAACTTGAGAAAGTAAATACGGATTTTGCCGTTTCCATTAAGCTTTTCTGCTGCGATACTTCAAAATGCGCACCTAGAAACCTTGATGGAAACACGGCTAGTGGCTGCTAACTGCTATAGAGAGAGCGCTTTCTCTAGCCCCCCTTAGGGCGGGGACCGCTTTTTTTCACGGACCACATCCGGCGCTGACAGGATATGGTCTGTGAGCAGTCGTCCGGTTGATTTAAGAGCCCGTAAATAAGTTTTTTCGTTTTTACTGATAGATAATTAGTTATTAGCGGTACTGCATTTTAAATAAAAATAGCGCAAATCCGCTTATGAATTATAAAAGTTAGTCAATCCGCTATAGCGCTAACAAATTGTTTAGGTCCGCTATCAGCGGATTAGCGCTTTAGCGCTCCCTGGCGGTCTGATGCCCACCTTTGGGTATACTGTGGAGGAGATGAAAAGACGACACAGAAGACGGGATGCAGAACTTCACTTTATTCTACTCCAACAGTTCTGGCGGTAAGCACCAAAAACATACCTTTTACATCAACCCTTTCACAATAAAACATCCGGTAAAACCTCCGGTCCTCTGGGTGTGAGTAGAGTCCCTTAGTGGTCCACCACACATGCCCCCCCAGAACACCCAGGAAGGTCCATCACTAGTCCAGAATTTTGGGTTTGATCAAACGACCAGAACGGCTGAACCTGGGCCCTGCGTAACCAGTCTGATGAAGTGGAGGGCGACGAGGAGGGCCTGCAGAAGAGTCGAGCTCCGTTGGCTGTTGAGAGTCTCTGCAAGGAGGACAGCAGTCCGTTAGCAACGCAGATGGAGGTCTGCCCTTGCGAGGAGCCTGGGCCGTAACAACCTGATCATCTGACATAACATGAGCTGGTTTAAGCCTATCGATACAGACAGTCTCAGTACGACCCCCTAAATCCAAAAGGAAGTGTTTTGGACCTGGTTGGAGAACCCGAAATGGGCCATCATACAAAGGCTGTAGTGGTGTCCTGTGTGCATTGTGTCTGACAAAAACAAATTTAGAGGACTCCAGGCTCTTAGGGACAAATGACTGCGGTAAACAATGGTGTACCGGGCCAGGGACACGAAAAGAGCCCTCCTGAGATGAAAAATGGTGCAACGGTGGAGCGAACTGTGGTGAGGGAACCTCCGGTAAAAACTCGCCGGGGACGCGCACAGGCTGACCGAAAACCAGTTCAGCCGGGGAAGAGCTCCGGTCCTCTTTGGTTGCGGTACGTAAACCCAACAAAACCCAGGGAAGACGGTTAATCCAGTTGTCACCGGTCAATGCAGCACGAAGTGCAGCTTTCAATGACCTGTGAAACCGTTCACACAACCCATTAGCTTGGGGGTTGTAAGCGGTGGTTCTGTGGACGTTAGTCCCCAGACCCTTGGCCATGGTAGACCAAAGCTCAGAAACAAACTGAGGGCCCCTGTCCGATGTAATGTCTGAAGGGGGGCCAAAACGCGCAACCCAGGTAGACAAAAATGCCCGGGCCACCACTGCAGACGTTGTGGATGCCAGAGGAACCACCTCAGGCCACCTGGTGGTCTGGTCGATCATAGTCAGCAGATGAGTAATACCCTGTGATGGAGGCAGAGGGCCCACCAGGTCTACGTGCACATGGTCAAACCGCCGACTATGAATGGAGAAAGGTTCCAAAGGTGCTTTGGTGTGCCTGTTAACCTTAGCACGCTGGCATGGGACACACGCTGCTGCCCACTCCTTAACCGTTTTACGCAGACCGGGCCAAACAAACTTCGAACCGACCAGTTTCACAGAGGCTCTAACACCTGGATGAGAAAGGGAATGTAAAGAGTCAAAAACGCGGCGTCGCCATGAAACTGGAACCAGAGGGCAGGGCCTGCCAGTAGAAACGTCACAGAGCAGGAGAGGACCTCCGTCATTCACCTGCCGCTCCTCCAACTTGAGGCCTGTGGGCCCGGACTGGAGCTCAAGTATTTCTGCGTCGCTACGTTGGTCCACAGCCATAGCAGAAAAATCGATGCCAACGTACACGGGAGAGATCAGCACCCGGGAGAGACCGTCGGCCACCACATTGGATTTGCCAGCCACATGCTGAATGTCCGTAGTAAATTCAGACACCGCTGCGAGGTGGCGTTGCTGGCGAGCAGACCAGGGGTCAGAAATTTTTGACATAGCAAACACCAAGGGTTTGTGGTCAATGTATGCAGTGAACTGGCGGCCCTCCAGGAAAAACCTGAAACGGCGTGTAGCCAGGTAAAGTGCCAGCAACTCCCTGTCAAAAATGCTGTATTTAAGTTCATTGTCCCGTAACGTACGGCTGAAAAATGCAAGCGGTTGCCAAACCCCGGAAACCTGCTGTTCGAACACAGCCCCCACCGCAACATCAGATGCGTCTGTTGTCAAAGCTATTTGTGCCTTTGGGGATAGATGGGCCAAAAGGGCAGCAGTGGCCAATGCAGTTTTAGCATCACCAAATGCCTGTAGGCGTTCTGGTGTCCAGTCAACACTGTCGTTGGGCTTTTTCTTTTTTAGCGCTCCATAGAGCGGTCGCCGCAGTTGTGCTGCCCTGGGGAGGAAACGGTTGTAGAAATTAACCATCCCCAAAAATTCCTGTAGCGCTTTAACAGACTGGGGCTGTGGAAAATTGGACACCGCCTGCACTTTGTTTGGTAACGGAACAGCACCATTGGCAGAAATGCGGTGGCCCAAAAAAATCAATGACTGGCAACCCAAACTGGCATTTTGCTGTATTTACAATCAGGCCATGTGCTGCTAGGCGCTGAAAAACCTCACGGAGGTGGGACATGTGCTGTTCAGCCGAGCTGCTAGCCACAAGGATGTCGTCCAAGTACACAAATACGAAGGACAATCCCCTTAAGACCGAATCCATCAACCACTGGAATGTTTGGGTTGCACCTTTAAGACCAAAAGGCATGCGTAAAAACTCGAAAAGGCCGAACAGAGTGATCACAGCGGTCTGAGGAACATCCTCCACATGCATAGGAACCTGGTGGTATCCTCGTACTAAATCTACTTTAGAAAAAATGGAGGTCCCAGCCAGGTGCACTGAAAAATCCTGGATGTGGGGGATGGGATAACGATCGTTTTCTGTGATGTTATTAAGGCGGCGGAAATCCCCACATGGTCGCCATTTGCCGTCTGCCTTGGGCACCATGTGCAGGGGGGAGGCCCACGGACTGTTTGAGCGTTGCACAATGCCTAAACGCTCCATGCTAGCAAACTCTTCCCGTGCGATTGCTAGCTTAGTAGCATCGAGGCGGCGTGCACGCGCGAAAACCGGAGGACCCGTTGTGGGGATATAATGTTCGATCCCATGTTTTGAGTTCGTGTTAGCAAAATTAGGAACAGTCAGTGAGGGGAACTCTGACAATAAACGCTGAAACACGTTACCCGAAGCTAAAAAGTTAGCATGCATTAAAGGCCTAGCTCCTCGTGTAGCACAAGGCAGTGACAAAAAAGACACAGCGTCGATCAAACAGTCACCAACCTTTCACCAAATGTCTTGATGGGAGAGCCATTAGCCGCAGTTAGCAGCGGGCCGCAGCCTTCAGCTAACCTGTCGGAGCCAGTCGGGGGAACGAGGCTCTTCTGTGACCCAGAATCCACCAGAAACCGCCTCCCCGACCTCGAGTCTTCGATGAAAAGCAGCCTTTCCTTGTCGCCAACGGCCGCGGCTGCTAGCGGGCGCTGGCGTTGTTGTTTCCCTGCGGCTTGAAGCTGCACGGCGGGATGCACCGTCGTGCTTTGGCGCCGAACCGCTGGTGGTAGTAGCAAAAGGCGGCTCCTCTACGCCTGCGGGTAGCGACCCCTGCTACCACCGATGGCTCGTCCGGCGCTGAGGGCGTTGCTTGAAGCTCAGGTGCTGCTGGAGATCCGGGGACCGCCACCTGGACTGCGAAGGTCCTCGTAGCCAGGAGGATGCGGTCGGCTTCTTCCGCCAGCGAGCGGTAGTCCTTCTGCTGAAGCAGTGGGGAGTTGGCCAGCACCGCGCGCACTGGAGCCGGGAGCTGCCGGAGGAAGAGGTGGATGAAAAGGAACCCACCGTCGTCTGATCCCAGCAGAGACAACATGCTCTCCATCAGCTCAAGAGCTGTGCCATCACCCAAGCCGGAGAGGGAAAAAAGTTTCTCGGCGCGCTCCGCGTCGGAGAGGGAGTAACGCCGTAGGAGGAGCTGCTTGAGAGCGGCGTACTTTCCGTGTGCCGGAGGGTCCCGGAGCAGGGTCATTGCTCGCCGGGTGGACAACGGATCCAGCGAGGCGACCACATAGTGGTATTTGGTGTCGTCTGAAGAAATCCTGCGAAGAGCAAATTGTGCTTCGATGTGGACGAACCATGACGGAGGGTCGTGCAGCCAGAAGTCCGGGATTTTAACGGCCACCGAAAAAGCGAGTGGGGCCGCCTGTGGAGGTTCCACAGCAGCAGACATCTGAGAAGAGCTGGCTGGAGCTTCAGATGTCGACATGTTCAATTCACGAAGGTCACCAGTGTGGAGGAGATGAAAAGACGACACAGAAGACGAGATGCAGAACGTCACTTTACTCAACTCCAACAGTTCTGGCGGTAAGCACCAAAAAAACACCTTTTACATCAACCCTTTCACAATTAAACATTCGGTAAAACCTCCGGTCCTCTGGGTGTGAGTAGAGTCCACCACAATACTCCATATACCCACGTATCACATACACTACACCACGGGTTTGTAGGAACGTGTTCCTCCCTTCTGTCCAGCGTTCAGACTTTATCTGCAGAAGGAGCAAAAAGGAGGATGAACAGTTTCATATTAACAACATAACTTTGTTTCAGACAACATACAAGAGCAAAAATAAGACTAATGAAAAAACAACAACAAAGAAACGTACTGAAACTTTGTGATAAATACCCAAAACTCAAGAAAGAACAGTAAAAA
This sequence comes from Garcialebias charrua, assembly GCA_038048925.1. Taxonomy (NCBI): domain Eukaryota; kingdom Metazoa; phylum Chordata; class Actinopteri; order Cyprinodontiformes; family Rivulidae; genus Garcialebias; species Garcialebias charrua. The sequence goes on along the minus strand of JBBPBX010035847.1, from coordinate 17,588 downwards.
TTTTATCCATCCATATTCTTCCACTTATCTGGCGTCGGGTCATGGGGGTAGCAGCCTAAGAGGCCCAGACTTCCCTCTCCCCAGCCACATGGGCCAGCTCCTCCATAAGAATCCGAAGGTGTTCCCAGGCCAGCCGAGAAACATAGTCCCTCCAGCGCAGGGGTGCTCACACTTTTTCAGCATGCGAGCTACTTATAAAAAAACCAAGTCAAAAAGATCTACCCAATACAAAAATGCAAAACATATAATTATCTTAAGGATTCTTTTTATGTACAATGTACCTATGTTGATGTACCTTGCATAACTGAATAAGCCAATATTGCACAACACATGTAATAAATCAGGGGTCACCAGGGGTCAGGTCGCCCGTAGGGACCAAATGGGGTGATGGTGACAGCAATATAGATTTTTTTTTATTTTATTTTAAAGAAAGATGGTAGAAACTGATCCCTACACTTTCTTTATAAGAATCTGGTCTTTTACTTTAATAAATGTTAAAAAATCATTAGATTTTTTTTAATCTTTATAATGTCATCTCTAAAAAAAAACTCCAGCAAATCTAAAGTGGTCCACCGGCCACCAGTTGATAACCACAGTTGTAGCAGGTTGTTATGGCTTCGGACACGTTTAATTTAGTGAAGGAAGGCATAAAAATATCTCTTTTGGTACGGAGAGATTTACAGCGGTGTATTTTACAGACTGTCCCTGAACGCAGCGCGAAAGTGTGTTTTGCAAACGCTCGCGCTGCGGGGCAGGGAAACGTGCAGAGAACGGAGAGTAGTCAAGGAGGTTATTCTGTATGAAAAGTGTCTCGTATGATTTTAATAATAAAGCCACGTCAACTCCCAACCAGTATGTTTAAGCGTGCAGAGAAACAACACAGCGTCACTCACCCGGAAGATGGTGGCGGGGTTCCGCTTTTGAAATTGCTAATGTCCGAACAGGGATTTTAGTTCCTCCACCTTTCTCTTTCTCAGCTGGCTTTTCGGTGGGAAGTCCATGTCGTATTTTCCATGAACAGTCCGAAATCTGATTGTTTTAGCTTAGTATGTTTCGCTGCGTTCCACCTTCGCGCCATTGTTTTTCAGAAACTGCATGAGCATGACCTAAAGCTCTCATCTGATTGGTTGCCGTGTATGTCAATCAAGTGACGGGAGCCTAAAACTCAAGATTCAGTTGTCATCTGATTGGTTGCCTTGAATGTCAATCAAGTAACGGGATGTTTGATTGGCTGACAATTTTTTTAAAGTCACGCTGCGGGGAAAAAAATAATAATACAGTAATAATGTCACGCTGCGATCGACCGGTAATGCCTCCGCGATCGACCGGTCGATCGCGATCGACGTAATGAGCAGGTCTGCTCCAGCGTGTCCTGGGTCTTCCTCTGGGTCTCCTCCCGGTGGGACATGTCCGGAACACCTCACCAGGGCAGCGTCCAGGAGGCATCCTAACCAGACGCCTGACCCAGCTCAGCTGGCTCCTCTCGATGTGGAGAAGAAGCGGCTCTACTCTGAGTCCCTCCCGGAACGAGCTTCTCACCCTATCTCTCAGAGAGTCCAGACACCCTGCGGAGAAAACATTTTGGACGCTTGTATCCGTGGTTCATTCTTTCGGTCACAACCCAAAGCTCATGACCATAGATGAGGGTAGGAACATAGATTGATCTGTAAATTGAGAGCTTCATCTTTTGACTCTGCTCTCCCTTCACATGACAGACCAGTAGAGCGCCCGCACCTATCCACCTATCGATTTCTCACTCCCTTTTCCCCCTCATTCATGAACAAGACCCCAAGATACTTAAACTCCTCCACTTAGGACAGGACCTCCTGCTCGACCCTGAGAGGGCACTCTATCCTTTTCCGGCTCAAGACCATGGCCTCGGATTTGGAGGAACTGATCCTCATCCCGGCCGCGTCACACTTGGCTGCGAACTGCTCCAGCGAAAGCTGTAGATCACGACCTGATGAAGCCAAGGCCACATCATCTGCAAAAAGCAGAGACGTGATCCTAAGGCCACCAAGAAATTCTGTCCATAAAAGTTACGAACAGAATCGTGACAAAGGGCAACCTTGGCAGAGTCCAACTCTCACTGGGAATGAGCCCTGTAAATAGTTTAAAAACACATACATACAATGCCTTTAACCAAACATATTTTATATGTACATGTAATTATATGAATGTCTAAAGTCACAATAAATCTGTTTTCCAAACAGTCTTTAAATAATCTTTGAACTTTCATCAAATTTTAAAGGACTTTATTTGACAAATGAAACACTGATGAGTTTTAAAGCAGTTTTTTTTTCTTCCAGATGAACCCCTGCTGGACCTGGACCGATCCAGTCTCTGTCTGTGCCTCTTCCTGTCCTCCTTAGCCCCAGGTGGTTGAGGCAGATAACCGTCCATCCTGGCCCCGCTTCTGGTTCTGCTGGAGGTTTCTTACCGTTAAAAGGGAGTCATTTCTTTCCACTGTCGCCTCGGTTCTGTCCAGGATGAAGGATTCTAACAAAGAGAAGATCTGACACAATCTGCTGGTTCCTGAGATAAACGTTGACTGATTTACATTTCATAAAGTACTGAGTTTGAATGTTTTATAAAGGAATGAGTTGAGTTTAATTGGATCAGAACTGGATGTGACTTGGACTCATGACCTAGACAGTTTTTTCTGACGTATAGCTTTTATTATGACAAAAAGACTCTTTGATGAAACATTCTTTGATGAAACATTCTTCAGCAGAACGTTAAATAACAGCTTTACAAGTCCATATCCAGTCTGATCTGTCATTTTGAGTCTCAGCATCACATTTGTTGCTGCAGCACCACTGTGAGTTCAGGTTTGGGTCTGCTCTGCCGTGTTCCAGGCTGACCCAGAGTCAGGCAGAACCACCAGAACAAGGACTTTTACTTTGACTCATCGCTCAAAGGCTGATTCAAGATGTGGTTGTGATTATTTATCCTCTAACCAGCCGTCTGGCTGACTGTTTCTTCAGTGTCTTCCTAAAACTCTGCATGCAGCAGGGCAGTCAGGTTGAACTGCAGCCAGGACTGAAGGACAGGTCCACAAACTGATGTCCTGATTTAAGTCCTGATGAAAGAACGTACAAGAAGTGTGAAGTGTCTAAAAGAAAACAACGATGAAGAGACTCTGAGCCTGTGGATGAACAGATGATGAAAACTGTTGGTGCTTTTTGACACGAGGAGCGTTAATGAGACGGTGACATGAGAACCATTTAAACTTTCTTCTGTGAGGTTTGTAACAAAAAAGAACTGCATTTTTAAAACAATGTAAATAATCTAAATGACCAAGACTGGATATAAATATGCCATCCTCCATAAAAGAACTTTAAAACATTTTTGGAACTTCTGGCGTTTTTGTATTTAGCGTTTTAAAGGCAACAGCATCAACTTTTACTGAAATCCTCAGGAATAGGTTTGAAAAGACTGCTCAGCAATCCTTTGTCGCCATGTGTTTGTGCTGCATGTTCAGTTATTTTAATCGCTTACAGTTTAATAAGTTCCATATTAATGATCTGACGCAAACGAATAAAAGTTTATGGAGAAAAGGTCAGGCTGGTTTTATGAGTAGCTGAAGAAGAAATAAAAGTCTGATTTAAAACAGTAGAACCCCAACATTATATTGATCTACAAAATAAAAGTGATAAAGACAATCACAGCTGTCACTTTTATGATAAGGAGCTACATGTTGGTGTGATCGTAGCTGAGCGTCATCCACAGCACATGCACTCAGAGTGCTCACAGATGGCACACTATCTTTGTTTAGGCTTTGGAGTGTAAGGAAGCTGATGATATGCATTCCTTCAAAGAATTCTACTGTAGTTTCATTGTTCTCGCTCCTGGTTTTAATGTCTATACTTGTGACTAAATCTTCTTCATACACAAGTTAGTCATGAAGTTCCTCAGGGTTCTGAGACCAACACTGCAGGTATACAGGTAGTCCCCGACTTACGAACGAGTTCCGTTCCTACGCCCGTTCGTAACATGAAAATCGCTGTAAGTCAAAAATACGTCCAAACGGCACCTCATACATGCACCTCATACATCCAAAAGGCACCTCATATGTAGCCTACAATACTGTATTTTTACCAAGCACTTAGCCTATCCTAACACATTACCCTACATAATTATCAAAAACCACATACATTTAGGAGCCATAATGAAGGAAAAAAAGTTAATTTCTTACTGGGAGCTGGTCATTTCGTCCTCCGTCTGTTAGCATGTCAGCTCGTGCACCTCCAAGCTCTGCAGCTTGCTTCACGAGGTCCACCGCGTTTACAGCAATGTCTGTTAGCATGTTAGCTCATTGCTAGCATGTTAGCTCGTTGCTCAGCTGTCCATGCGCTCCTCCTGTATTTCCACGTGCGGTCCAGAGGTCTGCCTGCTCTGTAAGTTTCCTCTGAGCGCGTCAGTGGAAACCCCCTCCTGTAAGTTTCAAGCTCCCCTAAGTTTAGTTTCCAGCTCCCTCTTCCCTCCTGTAAGTCTCAAGCTCCCCTAAGTTTAGTTTCCAGCTCCCTCTTCCCTCCTGTAAGTTTCAAGCTCCCCTAAGTTTAGTTTCCAGCTTCCCCTTCCCTCCTGTAAGTTTCAAGCTCCCCTAAGTTTAGTTTCCAGCTCCCTCTTCCCTCCTGTGATGCCTGGTCCTCACTGAACGCATCCAAAAGCTCCCAACGCACCGCGTTTGCTGCTTGTCAACAGATGTCTGTTTCCACTGCAGACGCGCAGTGGGAGCAGCGTGTGGCTCCCTTCCCGGTCAGATAGTGTTGTTTTGCTGTGCACCGAGCAGATAAAATCAGCTTCACGGGAGCCTCGTTAACACTTGAGTGGGTTTTCTACGAGCCGAGCTGCAACTCCAAAAGTCTTTGTTGAGATTAAAACGTTTTTTTTTATGTTTGGGTTGATGTACACTCGAGTGGACAGCAGCAACTTTAAAGAGCGACTAAACCCAAAATTAACTTTTTTTAGCTGATAAACTCCCTAGAATGTGTATAAAAAGTTTCAGAGCACTATTTCTGTGTAAATTTTCATGTATTTGTGCGTATTAGTTAAAATCGGCAATATTTGGTCTAAAAACGTGTTCACGGTAGCCCTATGGGTTGAACAGAAGTTATTGCACGTTAATTTTACTATTAGCTCAAATTCTCTGTTGTGACATGTCTGCTCCGTTGTGACGTCACATCGTCTCCTGCCTTAATATAAAAGTGGAGCCACTCCCCCGAGAAGGTCACTCCCCCTCCAGAGTTCAGGGGTTGGATTAGCGATTAGCAACATAGCATTAGCATTGATGAGTGAAGCTGTTCCAAGAATAGCTCTTCAAACTGATGTTCACCCACCCTTACACCATCAGGGTACAATCCGTTTGGAGGTGAGTACCATTTTACACCTTTCATTCCATAATTTATCTTTTGAGTATATGACGTGTTTCTTCATGTGCTGTGTTTGCGACCTGCAGCTTTGCTTCGGTGTGGCCCCACATAAGGTCGTGGCGTTTTCATCTGTTGCTGATCAACGTTAGTTTGTGTTGTAGTTGTGTTTAAATGCTCTGTTCCCCCCTGAGAATCTGTTCCCCCTGTGTCGGGATCCGACCGTGAGGCGCATCTGAGTTCTGAAACGAGTCCACACTATCGTGTCACAGTTATAGCTCATTTTAATCGACAGCTCCTGGTGATAAATAAATAAATATAAAACCTCCACTAAATAAATAAACCTGGTCTAGAGTGTGGGGTGTAGACTACTGTACAGGTTTTTTATTTATTTATCTCCGACAGAATCTAGTCTGACAAATACAAAGTATCAGCCACCAACACATCATATATAGCCTATTTATAATTTTTATTACTAATATAGAAGGCTGGAAGCAGCTGATAGAGGACAAGAAAACTTCCTGCAAAGATAAGTGTAGGCTTTGTGGTAGGCTAAATCTCATTCAAATTAAAAATATGACTGGAGAAAAATTATTTCTAGCTGCTATTTTTTGATAGTTAATGTCTGGGTTTTTGTTGTTGTTGTTTTTTCATTATTTGAGAGAAAGGGTGCGCGCTCCCGACACAGGGGGAACAGATTCTCACGGGGGAACAGAAATTCGCACAGCACCTGCGTTCTTTTGTTGCAAATAATGTTGTGGATCAAGGTATTTGTAAAATAATAATAATAATCTGTGCAGCAGTATTTATTTTGCACTGGGTCATCTGTTTGACAGGTCAACAAAGTGATAGAACAGTAATGTTTCTCAAGTATGTTTTTTTGTAAGGTGATTAAAAATGTGTTGTTGTTTTTTAGCTCCATATGAGGCGTTCCACATCCAGGGAATCTGAGCCGTGCAGCAGTCCCAAACACTCGAGACCACCTTCAGGATGCTCCACCCGCAGGATGTCCACCTGCCATCCACAAACAAACACCAAGGTCTCAGCTGCACCCAACATTGTCGTGGATGGAGGTCTCAAGAGATGACGCAGCTCTGGCCGAGACTCTGCATCATCTTCCGCTGAATTTGAAATACATGTCACACATTTGGCACTTCGCATCTGGTTCTGTGAACTTCTTTTAGAATAGGATACCCTTTATGTAAATTACTATGTACTTGTGTTAAATTATTATTTATGTTTTCTTCTAACCCTGTGCGGACTGGGCACCTGGGTGGTCTGTAACACAGGTGTACACACCCACCTGTTCACATCTGGCCATAACCTATGTCAGAAAGGGATTTTTTTATAAGTCATAAATTCAAGTACAGGAAACTTTTAAATTTTAACGTTTCAAAATTTATGCTTCCTATAACTTTTTTAATAATGTACAATTTGGATTACTCTAATTGATTATTGCACTTTGTTTCTTTTGTTTTACAATATTTAATATTTGCACACCTGAAACAATTATAATTTATATTAAATTTAAACATTACTTTGTAAAAATTGCTGATGTAAACATGTTTATTAAATGTTTGTTTAAATTATGCATGCATCTGAGAGAAATGCAATTTCAATCCTGTGTATGTTCTGTACATATTGCAGTTTGGACAATAAAGTTGACTTTTAAATTTGACTTTGATGTATGACTTGGAAATGTATTTATCAATACAGAGGTCTGTAAAGAAAGAAATTGATTACAAAAACTAGTTGTTTATGATTCATTTTATTAACAGTAAGTTAATTCAAAACAACAAAAGTTTCTGTGTCGTGTCACACGGGACACCACCTCCAGCTCGTCTGTATGGATGCAGTGGACAGAAGAGAAAGCAGTCCCAACCACCTTCAAGATGCTGCACCTGCCAGCCACAAACAAACACCAGGGTCTCAGCTGTACCAACATTTGCGTGGCTGCTGCATGGGTGCTTGAGTCATCACAGTTCTCTGAAAAAAACATTTGAAAGGATACAGTATTGTTAAATTCATTGCAATTTGTTTGGTTTGCATTGAAAAAATATAATTTCTCATAAATCTTACCAGCTGTGCTCAGTTTTGATTAGCTGACACATAGCTTAAACATATACTGTATGCACGTCCTAACAAATATATCATACAAGCTTATAGAATGTTTCTAAACACGGATCTTTGGAAAACAAATAAAATATTTTACCACTGTTTAGTGCTCATTTATAGTCAATTCAAAAAACAACGTGTGTTCAGTTCTAGGTTGCATATTAAAATTAAGCCAAAACGTCAAAAAAACGAGGGTAGATGAAATCAATATTTTAAAATAAAATATATTATGAAACGTTACTTTTGTAATGTGCTAAGTAATAAGATGTGGTGAATTAAAGTCACTGCAGCTGGACTACAACTCCGTTGTGATCCAAACAAAGACAAAAACACAACCGTACACCTCATGCCATGCAGCTAAACACAGGTTTTTCATGTGTTCAGTGTTCAGAAGCATACGCTTAAGCTGTGTGTGATTAAATACACGCAACAACATTTTAGAACTGTTATTTTAGTACAAGTTTAGGCATTTACTTACTGAAGACGCGACTATCCGCCATTTTGAAATCTAAACTTGGGGAGGGGTGAGAGTTCACCACTAGAGGGGGCGTGAACACAGGACAACCCACAACCTCCTCCCCTGCTTGACTCTCTACACGCCCATTTTGAGAGAAATTTTGAAAATGGCCTGGGGGAGGAGTTACCGTCTCAACCTGGGTTCAGTCTCACTTTAAAAATGCCAGGTTTTCCTACCGGATGCTGTTTTCGTCCACAGAAAGTCCCGTCATCGTTGCGTCATCACATAGCAGAGTCTCTCCCGAGTGGTTGCTGCGATGCTACGAGCAGCAGGAAGCAGGCATATTCCTGCTTCTCTGCTGTTCGGCTGCGCGCGTGCGTGAAAAGGGGCTGCCGGGTCCTGCTGCGCTGCTTGAAATGCTGTAGATGCGCCGCGTCACGCCCCGCTGCTCCAAGATGCGCGGCCCCATAGACTTTCAATGTAAAGTGGCTGCTTCAGCTGCGCGAGATGCGTTTGGTGAGGATTCAGCATGAGTCTCAAGCTCCCTTAAGTTTAGTTTCCAGCTCCCTCTTCCCTCCTGTAAGTTTCAAGCTCCCCTAAGTTTCATTTCCAGCTCCCCCTTCCCTCCTGTAAGTTTCAAGCTCCCCTATTTTCTGCTGTAAAGGCGCATAAACGGCGTAAGTCGAACAATGCTTTTCAATGGGAGCACGTTCGTAAAGTTGAATCGTCGTAAGTCAAGACCGCCGTAAGTTGAAGACTACCTGTATATGCTTCCATTAGTTAACGTTTTATTAAACAGCATGATACATTTTCATTGTTATGCTGATGATACTCATATTTGTCCATTAAACCCAATGAATCCAATCAGCTAAGTCTACAAGCATGTCTTAAAGACATAAAAACCTGGATGACCCTTAGTTTTCTGCTTTTAAACTCAGACAAGACTGAGGTTTTGGTTTTTGGACCTAAGCATCTTAGGAATAAATTTAGCATCCTGTCACTTCCTCTAGATGGCATTAATTTGGCCTCCAGCTCTAATGTTAAAAAAGGTTGTGTTATTTTTGATCAGGACATGTTTTTAATCCCCCCACATTAAAAATGTTACAAGAACTGCCTTCTTCCACCTGCATAATATCACTAAAATTAGAAACATCTTATCTACAAATGATGCAGAAAAACTGGTTCATGCATATTTCAGGACTGTCTGGACTATTACAATGGTTTATTATGGTGTCCAGATGATTCTTTAAAACGTCTTCAGTTGATCCAAAATGCTGCTGCCAGAGTCTTAACTGTTAAAAGGGATTTTTTCCTTTCTAATGTCTCCTTTGTGTTTGCTCATGATGGGAAACTGTGATGAAGTGAAGATTCAATACATCCTTAGATAGATAACTTTTACTACTATAATTTGATTTGATTTGATTTGATGTTTATTCATTCATTTTAAAAGAACAATACAAGACAGTTTCATCAGATACAAGAATACATCCATCCATCCATCATCCATCTTCTTCCGCTTATCCGGGGTCGGGTCGCGGGGGTAGCAGCCTAAGTAGGGAGGCCCAGACTTCCCTCTCCCCAGCCACTTGGAGCAGCTCCTCCGGGGGAATCCCAAGGCGTTCCCAGGCCAGCCGAGAAACATAGTCCCTCCAGCGCGTCCTGGGTCTTCCTCTGGGCCTCCTCCCGGTGGGACATGCCCGGAACACCTCACCAGGGAGGCGTCCAGGAGGCATCCTAACCAGATGCCCGAGCCACCTCAACTGGCTCCTCTCGATGTGGAGAAGCAGCGGCTCTACTCCGAGTCCCTCCCGGATGACTGAGCTTCTCACCCTATCTCTAAGGGAGAGTCCAGACACCCTGCGGAGAAAACTCATTTCAGCCGCTTGTATCCGAGATCTTGTTCTTTCGGTCATAACCCAAAGCTCATGACCATAGATGAGGGTGGGAACGTAGATCGATCGGTAAATTGAGAGCTTTGCCTTTTGACTCAGCTCTCTCTTCACCACGACAGACCGGTACAGCGCCCGCTTCACTGCGGACGCTGCACCTATCCGCCTATCGATCTCACGCTCCAGTTTTCCCTCATTCGTGAACAAGATCCCGAGATACTTAAACTCCTCCACTTGGGGCAGGACCTCCTCCCCGACCCGGAGAGGGCATGCTACCCTTTTCCGGCTCAAGACCATGGCCTCGGATTTGGAGGAACTGATCCTCATCCCGGCCGCATCACACTCGGCTGCAAACCGCTCCAGCGAAAGCTGTAGATCACGATCTGATGAAGCCAATAGGACCACATCATCTGCAAAAAACAGAGAAGCGATTCTAAGGTCACCAAAACGGATCCTCTCAACACCTTGGCTGCGCCTAGAAATTCTGTCCATAAAAGTTATGAACAGAATCGGTGACAAAGGGCAACCTTGGCGGAGTCCAACTCTCACCGGAAACGAGCCTGACTTACTGCCGGCAATGCGGACCAAGCTCTGACACCGGTCGTACAGGGACCTAACAGCCCTTATCAAAGGGCCTGGTACCCCATACTCCCGGAGTACCCCCCACAGAACCCCCCGAGGGACGCGGTCGAATGCCTTCTCCAAGTCCACAAAGCACATGTAAACTGGTTGGGCAAACTCCCACGCACCCTCCAGGACCCTGTTGAGGGTGTAGAGCTGGTCCAGTGTTCCACGACCAGCACGAAAACCACACTGCTCCTCCTGAATCCGAGGTTCGACTATCCGACGGACCCTCCTCTCCAGAACCCCTGAATAGACCTTACCAGGGAGGCTTAAGAGTGTGATCCCCCTATAGTTGGAACACACCCTACGGTCCCCCTTTTTGAATAGGGGAACCACCACCCCAGTCTGCCAATCCAAGGGAACTGCCCCCGATGTCCACGCGATATTGCAGAGTCGCGTAAGCCAACACAACCCTACAACATCCAGAGCCCTAAGGAACTCCGGGCGAATCTCATCCACCCCCGGAGCCTTGCCACCGCGGAGCTTTTTAACCACCTCGGCGACCTCAGCACCAGAGATCGGAGAACCCGACCCAAAGTCCCCAGAAGAGTACAAGTAGGATAAAATGAAGGGAGCAGAAAGAAGATGAAATCTTATTATATCTTCCCCTTATTTCACAGTTTGTTCAACCAATGATAACCTTCAAGCAACATCACAGAATGAATAATTCTACTTATTTTTCTAACTAATACACAAACTACATCACAAAATGAATAATTCTACTTAATTTTCCTAACTGTAATACACAAACTAGATCACAAAATGAATAATTCTACTTAATTTTTCTAACTGTAATACACAAACTACATCACCCATAATTCTACTTAATTTTTCTAACTGTAATACACAAACTACATCACAAAATGAATAATTCTACTTAATTTTTCTAACTAATACACAAACTACATCACACTTAATTTTTTTTCTACTTAATTTTCCTAACTGTAATACACAAACTAGATCATAAAATGAATAATTCTACTTAATTTTTCTAACTGTAATACACAAACTACAAGATGGCACAACATCAAGATGTTCACAAAATGAATAATTCTACTTAATTTTCCTAACTGTAATACACAAACTACATCACAAAAATGAATAATTCTACTTAATTTTTTCTAACTGTAATACACAAACTGCGTCACAAAATGAATAACTCTACTTAATTTTTCTAACTGTAATACACAAACGCACTAAGCTACATCATAAGTACAACATAAGTGTAATACACAAACACACTAAGTTACATCATATATAGTTTTTGAGCAAGTCCTTTTTGACCTTTTTCTTAAATGTATACATTGATTTTGCATTTTTAACATCACTCTCCAGAGCATTCCACAATCGAACTCCCTGAATTGAGGTAGACCGTCCCTTTAAGCTGGTTCTGAATTGTGGTTTGATGAATATCTCTGTCCCTTTGAGATTGTAATAACTTTGTCTTTTTATAAAATTTCTTTGGATATTTAAAGGTAATGTGTTATTATGAGCCCTATACATAACTGATAAAATACTATATTCTACCAATTCCTGGAATTTCAATAAGTTTAGCTGAAGAAACAAAGTGTTTGATGGGTGACTGAAATGTTTTCTGGTGATTACTCTTACAGCTCTCTTTTGTAAAATAAAAACAGGCTTTGTAATAGTTTTGCACGCTTTTCCCCAAACCTCAATACAATAGATTAAATGTGGAGCAATGATTGTGTTATACAACATATGCAGAGCTTTATCAATTAAAAAATCCCTGACTTTATACAGTACTGCAATTGATCTAGCTATTTTTAATGGAATTTACATGATGTTTCCATGTCAGTTTGTCATCAATGATAACACCCAGAAACTTCACTTCACTCACTTTACAGATCACAACATCTTCAATTTCAAATGGATCGTCATCAACAATTCTCTTTTTGTTACTGAATATCATGTAATTAGTTTTATCTAAATTCAAAGATAATTTGTTTAATTTAAACCAAGTTTGTATTTTTATAAATTCTGTTTTCATCATATCCAAAATCTGTTTTATGTCATTACCCGAACAGAAAAATGTGGTGTCATCGGCAAAAAGAACACATTTAAGTAGTCCTGACACATTTACCAAGTCATTCACATATAAAATAAATAACTTTGGTCCAAGCACAGAACCCTGAGGAACTCCACAAGTGATATCACGGAGGTCAGATCTAACATCATTTATTTGCACAAACTGTTTCCTATCTTTCAAATAGCTAGATACCCACTGTAATGCTGGTCCTCTAATACCATATTTATTTAGTTTTTCAAGGAGAATGGTGTGGTCAATGGTATCAAATGCTTTTTTTAGATCAACAAAAACACTAACACAGTACTGTTTATGATCGACAGCATTAGTTATTTGTTCCATTAAATCCATGAGAGCCATTGATGTAGAGTTTTTTTCTCTAAACCCATACTGACTGCTACTTAAAATATTTTGTTTATCAATAAATTGATCCAATCTGGTCACAAATAGTTTTTCTAGAATTTTTGAGAACTGTGGTAATAAGGATATTGGCCTATAATTATTGAATACACATTTATCACCATTTTTAAAAAGAGGAATTACCTTTGCTACTTTCATGTTATCTGGAAATATTCCTGTTGAAAAAGATAAATTGCATATATATGTAAACGGTTCAATAACATAACTTATTATTTCTTTTACGAACATCATATCCATGTCCACCCAGTCTTTTGATCTCTTGTCTGAGAGATTTTTTACCATTTTCATAATTTCCTCTTTGTTAGTTCCACTAAGAAAAATACTGTTGGTGCAACTTTTAATTGAATGACACACCTTATTATCTACTTTTGGTATTTTAGCTGCAAGGCTTGATCCAATATTTACAAAATATTGATTAAATTCATTTACGATATCATTCTCATCATGTATTTCTTTGTCATCTTTCACAAAATATTTTGCAATGTTCGTTTTTGCTTTATGACTTTTTAGAACATCATTTATTACTCGCCATGTTGTTTTAGTGTCACCATTGCTCTTGTTTAATAAATCACTATAGTATTCTTTCTTGCATCTTCTTATAATCATTACCAATTTATTTTTATATTTTTTATATTTTTCTTCAGCTTGTTGTGTTCTCGTTTTTAAGAAACATAAATACAAGTATTTTTTTTTTAATAATAATAATTGGCTTTTATAATGTATATGAATGTTTTGTACAGTGCCCTGCGATAACTTCTGTTGTGACTTGGAGCTATAGAAATATACTGAATTGAATTAAAATATATGAGTGATTTTTATTTTATTTTAGACTTTATATGAACTAAACTGAGTTGATGAGTTGGTACTGTTGTGTTTTCTGACTGGTAGGTTATAAAGTCCTCAGTCTGAACAATTAGATAAATTGCTTCCATCCTCCCTGCAGAGCTCCAAGAGCACAGATTACATGTGGAGCACACGTGTCAGAGCATTTTCTGAGACAAACATTCTGATTTAATGTGCCTGTGGTCTGGTTTAGTGTTCATGTTTAGTGACATTTTGTTCTGTATTCTGTAGTTTGGTCGGGTAAGTTTTGTGGTTTTCATGTTTCAAGGCCTTCCTTTCCCGGGCTCCTGGAACCTGGAATGAGATCTGAACTTGTCCACTTTAATTTCTTTGAGGGATTTTAAACGTCTGATAAGATGACTAGAAACATCTGAATGAATCTGTTCTTGTGTGTTACCTTGTTTATTGGGCACTTTGGTTTTATTGTTGTTATTACATTGTGTTGTTTGTTTATATTGTTGTATGATTTAGTTTGTTTAAAACAAGTCTTTCAAGAAAATGAGCCTTTTTGACTCAAGGAGACTATCTGTAAAATAAAGGTTTAACACAAATGAAAAGATACTTTCTGTCCTTCTCACACACTATTTCTGGGTTAGTAATTTACTTTTGTCATTTTATATTTTAGCAATAAGAAATATAAAGTATTAAACAAAAACATTAAAATCTTTATCATTTTTATATAAAACTAGAAAACACAAATTCTGAGCAAGATGAATGAAAAGATGAATATACTTGTATTTTATTCACAACAGAGTAAACGAATCAAACGTTTACGACATTGTACAATTTTTGGAGGAACAAGGGATCATTTTGAATTTGATGTAGCAACATATCTTAAAAATGTGGGCCAATAAAAATAACTATAAAAGTATATGAGCACAACACAGCTGGCAGAGCATGTTGAACAAAATAACAATAAATAATATACTTTTTACTTTTCTTAGATCAGTAAGAAAACTATGAATGAAAACAACATTTTACAGAAAATTAAACTGTCAGATGTAAAGATGGGCACGGGTTCAGCAGTCTGTCTAAAACTAGAGGAATTCTTTCAGAATAAAGTTCCCTGAACTCTTTCAAAATACAGCTCCTGAATAAAGACATTAATTTCCGCAATCTCCACTTGATAACCTAATCCCCAGTTTTGGATTAATCTGTAGAAATCTGAGCTCAAAGGATGAGGCCCTCAGGGGCCACTGCATTAAAACCAGGTCTGGTTCTGTTCTGGACCTGTTTTGGATCCATGGCTCAGGAGAAACACAGTTCTTCCACAGAAGCTGATTAAAGCTCTGTCAGGCAGAGAAGAAGCCAGCTGTGAAGACCATCCAGGTCTGCTGTCGTCTTCTCTGGATCAGAGCTCGTTTCAAATGGACTGAGGCGAAGTCCAGAACTCTTCTGAAGTTATTTTTTAAACAACAGATGCCATGTCCTCTGTACTTGAGAGGGGAGGGACCATCCAGCCTGTCAGCACAGTTCATAGGCCTTCCTCCCTGATGGTATGGTGGTGCATTAGTGTCTCTGGCATGAGCAGCTTATACATCTGGACCATCACTGCAGAACTGGATCTACAGGTTTTAAAGTGTCTGCTTCCATCCAGATGACATCGTCTTCAAAGAAGGCCTTGCACATTTCAGCATAGCATGTGCATGTTAAACTGTCCAGACCTCCTATCAACTGACAATATTTGGTGAATTATGAAACAATTTTTCAACAAAGAAGATCCAGAACTGCTAGAAGAACCCTCCACCAGACCATAATGGGACAACAGTTCCTTCCAAACCCTCCAACTGGTCTCCTCAGGTCATCTAAACTCTCCAATTGGTCTCCTCGGTTCCAAATCCACCAGTTGGCTCCTCAAATCCTTCAAACCCTCCAACTGACTGACATCCTTTGGTCCTCCAAACCTTCTAACTGGTCTCCTCTGGTCGTCTATCCAAACCCTCCAACAGGCCTCTTCAGGTGGACATTTACAGACTGATGTTGTTTAATGGAGATGCTTCACAGAGGAAACATGACCCTGTCTGTCCCTTTTTTCTTTCCTTTTTTTGATGTGCTACTGTAGATTTCAAAAATTACTTTTGTTCCTAAGTGTTACAGTTTCTTAGTTTAAACATTTGATGTTTACTGTGTTCCACTAATGCCGGGTTCCCACCAAACGCGTTTTGCGCAGCAAAAAATCTCCTAACACACTGTGTTGGCTGCTTGTCAACAGATGTCTGTTCACATCGAACGCGTCTGAAGACGCGCAGTGGGAGGAGCGTCTTGGTCCTTTTCCGGTCGGGTTTGTTTTGTTTTTTGTACACCGGGCAGATAAAATCAGCTGTACGTGAGCCTCGTTACTACTTGAGTGGGTTTTCTACGAGCCGAACTGCAGCTCTGAAAGTCTTTGTTGAGATTAAAATGTTCTTTTATGTTTGGGGTGATCGTACGCTCGAGCAGACAGCGGCAACTGTAAAAATGCCAAGTTTCTTACCGGAGGCTGGTTTCTTCATGGAGGCTCATTGGGGTAAGTTTGAAAAGTCCAAAAAAAGTCCCGTCGTTGTTGCGTCATCACATAGCAGAGGCTCTCCCGATTGGTTGCTGTGAAGCGGCGAGCAGCCGAAGTAGGTCAAAGTTCATTTAGTTGAACTCCGGCAGTCGCTGCTTGGACGCGACGCAGGTGCGGAAAACAGCTGCCGCTCACTGCCGCGCTGCTTGAACTGCTGAAGACGCGCCGCGTCACGCTGCGCCGCTCCAAGATGCGCGGCCACATAGACTTTGAATGTAAAGTGGCTGCTTCGGTTGCCTGAAAAGCGTTTGGTGGGAACCCGGCATGACAGATGTGTTTGTGTGATTTTCAAATAATTTCAATCTGTTTGTCTGAACTTTATCTGAATTAAGGACGTTAAAATTTATACCCACTTTCATAAAATGTTTTTAACCGACAGCCATGTTTAATCTAAAACCCGTTTTCTCCTCATATGTGTGCCAATAAATAAAGTTTGCTATGCTTGCAGACTCTATGCAAGGTCAGAAGTCATCCCGTGTTTGTCATTGGATACACAATTCTGACTCGGTCCACTTGGTTGGAGACCTGCAGAGTTACGAGTCAGCACACTTCTCCTGTTACAAAACACAGAGCACAGCTGAACAACATACGTAGCTGGTTCTGAAGGTCGTGCAGACTACAGCAGATGCTGACTCGTGTCTCGGTTTCCGTCTGAGCTGCTTGTAAACACGGAACAACGTCTGGATCTGAGACTTCAGCTGCAGGAGTTCACTTGGAGTGGAAAAAAATATGGTTCCCCTCCCCCACCCACTGGCTCTGGGTGTTGAGAAAGACATAAAAAGGTTGGGCCTGTTTCACCTCTGAGCGTCTCTGCACCTATAATCAGAGTCAGAGAGTTTTTATTGTCATTTGCACCGCATGTGGTACATGTGATGAAAACGAGATTATGTACACAGGGTCCCAGTTACATCCAACAACAAATGCAAGAGAAAAACAGTAATAACATCTAGAATTAACTAAGAAAAACATCAACTAGTAATACACTAAGCCCTAATGTAATAGAAAAACATCATTATAAACAGCAGCACGAACATGAGTCTGTATGAGCAGATGGTCACAGATGAACACAGCAACAAGAAAACAGATCAGCATCAGCATGATGTGATATTTTGCAGTGTTTATTCTTATTATTTATTTATTCATGAGTCTAACAGCCTCAGGGTAGAAGCTGTTCCTCAGTCTAGTGGTTCTACATTTGATGCTCCTCAACCTCCGTCCTGAGGGGAGTGGGGCAAAGAGTGAGTGTGCTGGGTGAGTGAGGTCTTTCATGATGCAG
>JBBPBX010035846.1:11521-24740 GCA_038048925.1 Garcialebias charrua | reverse complement strand
TGTATATACAGTACTGTATATGCATATGTTGTAGACCGTTTAAGTTCAAGTAAGGGTCTAAACTCAGCATAGCTTTAGTAGTTTATGAATCTAAAACTCATCTTTGAATTCTTGTGTGTGTGTGTGTTTGTGTATCTCTGTCTTCGTGTGTGTGAATGTGTGTGTTTTCTTCAGTTGTGTCCGCAGTACTGGCCAGAAAACGGAGTCCACCGCCACGGGCCCATCCAGGTGGAGTTCGTCTCTGCCGACCTGGAGGAGGACATCATCAGCAGAATATTTCGGATCTACAACGCCGCTCGGGTACGTCGACACAGAAAGTGTTAAAACCACGACTTGTCGTCGCTGCAGCTTTTCGTGCAGCTCGTCCCCCTCGTTGGGATCACAACAGCCCGTTTCTGCAGCGACTGCACACCTCACACATCCCGCACACGTTTCTGCCTGTCCGTTCAAGCTGTGCACTCTTTTTTTCTTTTCTTTTTGCCTTCTTTAACGACACAACTGCGCCAGTGATTGGACCGAGATGTGATTGGCCCCAAATCTTTCAGACAGCTTGATCAAAGTTCCTACCTGTAGTTGAAAAGGCAGAAATCAGAGTTTCACTGCAATTTAAGTGGACCTTTAAAAGTTTTTCTTTCCCACCAAATTTAAAGGAAACACACATTTTCTTGTGGTATCTGCCAAACGCATAAAGGTTTTTAAACCACAGGGTCTGGATCTTTTGGAGTCTACCAAAAGAAGACGCATATTCAAGGTGGGGCTGGACAATATGGCCAAAACTTTTATCACAATGTATTTCTTAATTTCGGTCGATAACAATATAATTCCAATTTCGATATAAACAATATAAAAGCCACAAAAACTACAAATAAATTAATGTTCACCTTTTATTTGAATTTAGCCTTCAAAGAAATTTGAAATCACCGTCAAATACACATAAAACTTGCAACTTTGTCAATATTAATAGTTTTAACTTTAAACAACATAACCTAAACTGCTGCGTAGGTTTCTCTTTTGATACAGCTGGGGTGTTGTTTCAAGGACACGCGTTGGCTCAGACTTTTATCATTCTTCATCTTCTGACTCTCAGCATATTCTATTGAGCATTCAAAAAGGCGTTCAATTCAGGATCAACTGGACTTTATTTGTAACAGAAAACGTTTCGACTTCTGTCCAGAAGTCTTTTTCAATTCTGAATGGAAGCTGTGAGAACGAGAAGTTTTATACAGGCTTACAAGTCAATAACACATACATGTAAATTGACAGATCACACCTTAACAGTAGGGAGTCCCTTGAAGTCTCTGACAGAAAACACAACTAATCACAGCTGGGATTAGTTGTGTTTTCTGTCAGAGACTTCAAGGGACTCCCTACTGTTAAGGTGTGATCTGTCAATTTACATGTATGTGTTATTGACTTGTAAGCCTGTATAAAACTTCTCGTTCTCACAGCTTCCATTCAGAATTGAAAAAGACTTCTGGACAGAAGTCGAAACGTTTTCTGTTACAAATAAAGTCCAGTTGATCCTGAATTGAACGCCTTTTTGATTTATCATGTCCTGGATGACTGAGAATCTTCACCAGCATATTCTATTGAGCAGAACAAGTTTGATGTGTTCCCACCGCTACTTAACGACTCTCTGTCACATTTTGCAGCTCACTGACTGAAACCTGCAGTTTATCAGATCGTAACTAGCCAAACCACTTCCACGCCGCCAGATCAGTCTTTCCTGTCTTTTCATTATGTCATCTGCTTTCTTTTCGCTTGTGAAAGCTCGTTCAGTCACATTCTGACGGCACTCATTTTGAAGCGAAAACCTACTGCGCGTTGGAGATTAGCCTAGCCTGCTACGGCTAACTCATTCGAGCTGTGGTGTACATCACCACATGCTTGTGTAGTTGTGTTGCAGATTTTCTGTCCAGGTTAAAGCCGAAGCTGCTTCAGTCTGAACAGAAAAAGAAATGCGTCAATGAAACAATGTAATCATACCAAAATATCGAAAATGTGCTTAAAACTCATATCACCATTATTGAATAAAAGTATATTCTGATGTACAATGGGCGGCCGTGGCGTAGTGGTAATGGCAGTCGTCTCCCGATCGGAAAGTTGGCGGTTCGACTCCCGGGACCCGCACCATGTGTCGTTGTGTCCTTGGGCAAGACACTTAACCCTGAGTTGCTCCCGGTAGGACTGGAAAGCACCTTGCATGGTAGTCTGCCGCCACCGGTTTATGAATGTGTGTAGCATTCAATATATGTGTAGCACTTTGAGATTTTCAGTAATGAAAAGTGCGTTATAAATTGAATTAATTATTATTATTATTATTACAAAGTATATCAATATCCAATTATTGTCCAGTCCTAATTTAAAGTATAAAATTATGCATCAGGTAACATTTTTAGCTAAATGTTGGCTCGTGGATATTCATCTGTTACATCCAGAGGACATGAGACACACATAAGGGGGTTCAACATTCAGTTTATTAAAAAGGCTGCTGCTTCCTGAAAAAAAAGCAAAAAGACCAGGAACCCCCCAGTTCCTGTGTCCACCAAAAGACATAAAAACCTAAAGTATTAACTTAAAGGTGGACCTGGTGACCCGGTCAAACAGAATAAAATGGTACTGCAGCAGGCCAACCCTATACGGGGCCGTCGAAGCCACTGCTGGTACCAGACTAAAACTAGAAAAACCTACAAAAACACCTATTACAAAAGAAAAGGGCAAAAACAGGACAACCGGTCCCACCAGGCCAAAGTTACAAAGAATATAGAAAAAGTTAATAAAAATTACCTGTGGTGGCTGATGTTGTCGGCTGCAGGCCACAGCTCCAGGGTGAAGGCAATAAAACAAGATGACAACAAAAGGCTCCAGAATAAAACAAGGGCAAAAATAAATAAATACTGTACTGTCAAAATCCAGTCCAAAACCAATGCATCTGTGAGAGGCAGTTCAAAAGTGTGGGAGCCAGAGAGGAGCAAAAAAAAAAGAGGGGAAAGTGGAGAAGAGCTTCCTGGGACCAGCCTGTTTAATAGGTGAGCAGAAAAGGCCATAGCCCAAAACAGTTAAAGGCTGATCAGCCAACCCAAAACCCAAGACATGTCCCAAGGACAAAATAATAAGGCCAATGTGCCCCAGGCACATAACATCATCAAAGTGCAAGGATTGTGTGCACATGATGGGTNTTAATAAAAATTACCTGTGGTGGCTGATGTTGTCGGCTGCAGGCCACAGCTCCAGGGTGAAGGCAATAAAACAAGATGACAACAAAAGGCTCCAGAATAAAACAAGGGCAAAAATAAATAAATACTGTACTGTCAAAATCCAGTCCAAAACCAATGCATCTGTGAGAGGCAGTTCAAAAGTGTGGGAGCCAGAGAGGAGCAAAAAAAAAAGAGGGGAAAGTGGAGAAGAGCTTCCTGGGACCAGCCTGTTTAATAGGTGAGCAGAAAAGGCCATAGCCCAAAACAGTTAAAGGCTGATCAGCCAACCCAAAACCCAAGACATGTCCCAAGGACAAAATAATAAGGCCAATGTGCCCCAGGCACATAACATCATCAAAGTGCAAGGATTGTGTGCACATGATGGGTGAGCAGTCAATATAACTTTATATTGCTTTTTAAAGCACCAAATTAAACAAATTCACCAAAAAGCTAAAAGAAAAAAGAACAAAAGTTACAATAATTATTGTGATACTAGCTTAAATTGAATGTAACACTTTAAATATCAGCATGAAGTGATGACGTTTTAGCCCGTTTGTGTGTATGTTTGTGTGAAAGTGATCATTGGATTGACATCCACAACTTGTGGAGTCAAGCCAATACAAGATGGCTGCCGCAGCACATCGCAGTGTGATAGAGCGGTAGTAGCTGACACTGATCCCCAACTTATCGTCTGAGCTCTGACCGCTCTTTGGGCATCACCTACGCTCACCTGCCTCCCAGCAGTCTCTTCCTCTTATCAACACACTGTAACGTCCACTGACTCAGACATGTTAAGTACACGAATGTGTCACCACATATGATCCCTGACAGGAATATGTGATTGATCCGTGGAGACGTCTGTCTCCAGCTCCAGCTGAGCTCGTCCATCACCCACCTCCCAATCATCTCCTCAGTGATCATTGTGCTCTTTATCCATCTTCATCTGGCCTCAGTAGGGCTTAGATCTCCAGCCCCTCTGCACCCCCCTGTACCCCCCAACATGTGTTTGAGTGATAACTGGTTTGTCCTTGTCCCCCTCGCAGCCTCAAGACGGTTACCGGATGGTGCAGCAGTTCCAGTTCCTGGGCTGGCCCATGTACAGAGACACGCCCATGTCCAAGCGCTCCTTCCTCAAGCTCATCCGACAGGTGGACAAGTGGCAGGAGGAGTACGACGGGGGCGAGGGACGCACTGTGGTTCACTGTCTGTGAGTTCTTTCACATCATTAAGGCAGCAGGAACTTTAAAAAATGAAACAGCTCCACCTACTGACTGAAAACTCCCACTGCAGCAACAAGAAAAAGGCCTCTGCACTTAGCTTCACCTCTGCAGGGTTGGGCAGCGTTTTGTTTCCAGAGGACCAAGCAAGAGTGATTTAAAGTGATCATCTGGAAGACTTTTCTTATTTTTACATGCATGTTAAAAGGATGTCCCCACGATAAAAACACAAGACACACTTGCTGTAAAATGGCTCTTCTGACAACATACTTGTTAACTTAAAATGTGCAAAGATGCATCTTTTTTTTTTCCTTTTGGAGCCTTTAAGGTTCAATCCAACAAAGTTCAGGCAGGTCATCTGGACTTTTTTTTTTTGGTTTGTTTTTTGTTAAGACGTTTCATCCTTCATCCAAAGGACTTCATCAGTCCAAGGAGCCACAAACACACTCAGTCCCACAAGAAGCACAATCTCATAGTGGACCTTTAAGGTTCAATCCAACAAAGTTCAGGCAGGTCATCTGGACTTTTTTTTTGTTTGTTTTTTTTTTGTTAAGACATTTCATCCTTCATCCAAAGGACTTCACCAGTCCAAGGAGCCACAAACACACTCAGTCCCACAAGAAGCACAATCTCATAGTGGACCTTTAAGGTTCAATCCAACAAAGTTCAGGCAGGTCATCTGGATTTTTGTTTTTGTTTTTGTTAAGACGTTTCATCCTTCATCCAACGGACTTCATCAGTCCAATGAGCCACAACCACACTCAGTCCCACATGCAGCACAATCTCATAGTGGACCTTTAAGGTTCAAACCAACAAAGTTCAGGCAGGTCATCTGGACAATTTCTTTTTTTGGGGGGTGTTGAGATGTTTCATCCTTCATCCAACGGACTTCATCAGTCCAATGAGCCACAAACACACTCAGTCCCACAAGAAGCACAATCTCATAGTGGACCTTTAAGGTTCAATCCAACAAAGTTCAGGCACGTCATTTCATTTGTATGGTTTCTTTTTTTTTTTTTNNNNCCTCCTTCATCCAAAGGACTTCATCAGTCCAAGGAGCCACAAACACACTCAGTCCACAAACACACTCAGTCCCACAAGCAGCACAATCTCATAGTGGACCTTTAAGGTTCAATCCAACCTTTAAGGTTCAAATTACTTTTTTTTTTAGATGTTTCGTCCTTCATCCAAAATACTTCATCAGTCCAAGAAGCCACAAACACACTCAGTCCCACGAGCAGCACACTATTATAGTGGACCAACAAGTTTGCTAGTGATAAGATGGTTTCTGGGGCCCACCCTCTCTCCTTTCAACTGCTCTGAAAAAATGTTTCAAAGCAACAAGTGTTTTGAACCACTGTGGCCATGGCTGCCTCAGAGGTGTCGACAGGGGAGAGGGCGGGCCCCAGAAACCATCTTATCACCAGTAAACTGGTTGGTCCACTATGAGAGTGTGCTGCTGGTGGGACTCAGTTTGTTGTGGCTACTCAGACTGATGAAGACCTTTGGATGAAGGATGAAACTTCTCAACAACAACAACAACAAAAAGAAACCGTCCAGAGGACTTGACTGAACTTTGTTGGATTTTTTTTTTAACCTGGATTATTGAGCATGAACTTTGATGTTTAAAGTTCAGTCTAGTTCTGGAAACAAAAAAAAATGAATCACCACATTAAAAATATATAATTTGACTTTTATAAATCCAAATGTCCAATTTAGTTTAATTGATAAAATTTAGGTTTTTATCAGCTTGTTTTATGTTGTTTTCTTTTGCAGTAAAGTATATTGTATTGTGGGCCAGATGGAGATTGCCCAGGGGCCACTTCTGGCCCTCGGGCCACATGTTGCCATGCGTGTTCAAAACAATCTTTCATGTGACCTCGTCGTTGCAGGAACGGAGGCGGGCGCAGCGGGACGTTCTGCGCCATCAGCATCGTGTGTGAGATGCTTCAGCACCAGCACTCCGTGGATGTTTTTCATGCGGTCAAGACGCTGAGGAACAACAAACCCAACATGGTGGACCTGCTGGTAAGGACCGCTGCTCCACTCTGCCATTAAACACTGACGTTTTCCTTTTGTCTGTATAATCTGAACAAGGCAACAAATAGATTATGTGGAGATTTACTGGTAGTTTGTGGTAAAAGGACTGGGTGACAAAAAAATTTTTGCAAGTTTCATTTTTATTGCCTGAGGCATGAAAACCTAAAGCACCTGTGCGAAATATCTCGTGAACCACTGGACAACTTTTAATGAAATGCTCAGGAATCAATCACTGGATATTCATCTACAAATGATTAAATTTCAAAGTCAGCTCCGTGAAACATGGCCGCCACATCAAATAAGCTATGTAAAACACAGAAATGATTATAAATCAGTCAGCTTTATAAGCGCTTAGCTAAAATTTTAAGTGGTAGTAAAAGAGAGTCATCTGAAAAGCAAAACCCAAGCATTAATAAAATGCAAAAAAGATCCTGTCCAAAACACTGGCATTGAGTGTTAGCTCCAGTTAAGTCTGTCTGTTAGCAAAATATCTCATGAAACGCTGGATGGATTTTAATAAAACTCTCAGAAAAGTATCATTAGATGCACGTCTACAACTGATTAACTTTTGGAGACATCTTGGTTTGAGATAATAGCCACAGCTAATCAAAATTAACATAAAAATGGATCTAACTGAAATTTTAACACATATCTGAATGTTGGCATTGTAGTAGCCGAGAGTCATCCCCAACACATGCTCTGAGTGCTAACAGATCCAAGATCTTTGTCTAAAACTTTGGCACGCATAGTAGCTGACGACGCGCCTACCCGGTACTTTCAAGGAATTTTATTTTATATACATACAACTTTTTGAATGACTTACCACTTTTCACTCCTGGGCATTGCTTTATTTGACTCAAATGTATTTGCTTCATCAAAGTTAGCTAAATTCATTTGTGTTTGGGGTGGCTGTGGCTGAGGGGTTAGAGCAGTCATCTTCCAATGCAAGAGTTGGGGGTTCAATTCCACCAGCAGTCACATGCCAAAGTGTCCCTGGGCAAAACACCAAACCCCTCATTGCCTCCAATGTGTGTCCCATCAGGGTATGAATGTGATTCAAGCACTGATTATTCTCTTTAGAATAATTTGTTCAATTAGCTTTTTATAGATAGAGTGCTGTATGAATGGGTAATGAGGCACAGATTGTGTTGTAAAGAGCTTCGAGGGTCTAAGGTGCTATGTAAGTACAGTCCATTTACCATTTAAATGGGACGGCACAATATGATGTTTCAAAAATACAAAGTACACGTAGGCCTGTCACAATAACAAATTTTACTGGACGATTAATTTTCTCAGAAATTATTGCGATAAACGATAATATTGTTTGAAATTTGGCAATAATTAGTAACCATTGTCAAATTTAAGAAGAAATGTTGATTAATTTGTTTTGAGTGAAGTACCTTTTTTAGACCACCTGATGGCAGTATAAGACTGTTTGAACCGAAGGATGGATAGTGAGGGAGCGAGCAGCATGTTTCTTCAAGAAAAATGGGAGGGAGGCCCCTTGACTGGGCTGTTTCTCTTCGATTTTCAAAATGGTGAACGCTCTGTGTGGATTAAGCTCTTTACCATAGCATTTTTCACACGAAGCTTTTAATAAAAATCAGTAAACAAATTCTCAGCTTCTTTTTGCAGAGAAAAACAACTTTTTAGATGAAGGCACATGTTTCAGCCATGAATTTTGGAGCTTTGACAAGTCAGAAGTTTTTTTCCCCCCCGAGGTCGGCCTGTTAGCTTAGCTTCTCAGCTTAGCTGCTTTTAACAATTCAAAAACGTGATTTTGGACGATTTAAACAGATTTTAAAGAGAAAAGAGAAAGGGAGGAGTCAGTGAAGAGCAGTGCGGGGCAGCGCTAATCCAAAAATTAGTTCCGCTATTTCTAAAGCACTAATTTATTTATTTAGGTCCGCAATTTCAAAAGCACTAATGTCTTATGAAAATTAGGGGAAGCTAAATTCTAAACCGCTAATTCTAAAATAAAACACCATCAGACAAGAAGCAAGTTTTAAGTTGTTTGTATTGTATAGACTTAGGAAGGTATTTATAATAATATTGTTTGTAATAATAATCATTTTCTTTGAGTATAACCAATAGACAAAATACACACAACAAAACAGACCCTGATTACACCCAAGAGTTCTTTTTTTTCTATTTTAAATCAGTTCTTGAATCCCGGATGATTAAAGGTCCATCAATCAATAATCTGGTAGTTTGTAGTTCATGATCCAGGGTAATATGTCCAGAAAAAAACAAATAGTTTGGTGCAATTTAAGTCCTACCGCACAGCTGCGGGGGTCCGGTAGCTTGCCATCATCCTGGGTGGGAACAGGAGGTGAAAAAAACCCTGACCTAAACAAGGTCATAAACAAAACAAAAATTAGCATTACTTTATACACAGACAGGACTAAACTGTTATCAAAATTTCTATAGGCAGTCAACAGATTTAATGAAAAGTAACTAAAATGATCCTAAAAGGATGAAATTACAAAAATCAAAGGATTTATTTAATACTTTACGTATATATATTCTATTCGGCCACGAAATTAACAAAATGAGAATGATCTTTTAATCCCTAAGACCACTTTTAAATCTCAAATACATGGGCGTGTCGCCAGACTCGCCACCGCATTTCTATTTCATAAAAGGAACCCAAATACATAAAACGAACGACTCACCGTCGAGTGGTCGACACAAAACACAGAATACAATCCTCCGGCCGCGTTAATTTAGCTTGATACAGCGGGGTTCTCCCATGATTTATGAACACACCGAGCGCAACCAGCTAGCCACAGAATTAGCCCCCGAGTTCACCTCTGACCCGGAAGATGTCAAGATGGAATAGTCCATTTTTAGTAGGGGGATACAGAAATCGACCGGTTTTTGTATTGCGTTTTTAATGATCGTTTTCATCGTAACTATAATTATTTTTATGTTAAATGTACATTAACAAGCATGAGCAATGTTAGGGATGTAGGTGACTGGCCGGGGCACGGCGGGGCCCCTGCTGATTGGGAGCCCCAGGCAACGGCATCATTTGCCTACAGGTAGATCCGCGTCTGTTCTCCCCTCTGCTGCTCCCCCTCCCTCCTCTCTGCTCCCGGTGTACTTTCACCAATGGGGGAAAAAGCGGCTACGAGAGCCAGCGAGAGCCTGTAAATAAGTTTTTTTCGTTTTTACTGATAGATAATTAGTTATTAGCGGTACTGCATTTTAAATAAAAATTGCACAAATCCGCTTATGAATTATAAAAGTTAGTCAAACCACAAAAACGCTGACAAATAATTAGCGCTCTCTAGCGGTCTGTGCCCACCTTTGGTGAAGAGCATTGGAGTTGTTTTGTCATCCATTGTCTTCCATAGAAAACAAGAGGCACGAAGAAACAATAAAGCCGATAAATGAAAACGAGTTCGATAATTTTCATTTATCATGTGATTAATTAATTTATTGTTTATTGTAACAGGTCTAAGCGTACGCTCACAGGATTAACCCTTATGTACAGTTTCTTTGAGTTTTTTTTTCCCATCTTAAGTTTGTTTAAGACAGTAATACTGTATATATTTTTTTAAATTCTCATTAAAAAAAGTTTTTTTAATTTAGAATTTTTTATTTTATTTTATTTTTTACATAGCGGTGTAATGAAGGACCACAATCTTAAATTGTCTAATACAAAACAGAAGAAAAATAACAAAATCACTTCTTTTTTTTGTCAACACCATATCTTAACCTTTTTTGTGGCTGGTGGAAAACAGAGCAAGGACAAAATATTTCAGTGAAGGCCAAAAGAACACTGCACTAAAATTATTATTATTATTATCATTTTCTTACAAGGCTGGGAATAAGGTGTTAGAGAATAGAAAATAAAATAATACATTTTCCCCAGAAAAATCTTTCAAAATTGAGTTTTTCTTTTTTTTAAAATAATAATAATAAAAAATAAACATTGGTTTTTCAAAAGCTTTTTTTTAAGGATACCTGAAAGTTTGGTGTTTTAAAGGTGTGGCAGAAGCTTTTGTTCCTCGTACGTTTAAACGTAACCTTGGTTTAGAAGAGAGATGTTGAGCTGACATTCTATTCAAAAGCTCTACAAGTTGTCAAAAATTCTGTCTTTGTGAGGATTTTAAAAAATCTTACAAATGAAGTCGCGTTCCGATCAAGGACAGAGAAATGGATCAAAGCAAAAGCCACTCAGATTCAGAAAAACTGCGTGTCGTTCGAGTATTTTCAATTTGATGGATGAAAAGTGTGTTTTCTATCTGCCTGATGCCGTGTTTGGAGAGTTTGGAGAACTGAGTGAACAATTTGATTATACTGACATGTTGGCGTGCAAGCTAACTGACCAAACTTTAACTGGAATGAATGGAAAGTACGAACATCTATTATGACAAACAAATCTAAAATCTCCACCGTTAAGGTGAGCTTGAAAACTGTGTGGTCTGTCAGTACCGGTAATCCTTCCTGCAAAAAGTTTAGTTAGTTAGTTTTATTAAATGCTGACATTTATTTCAGGGGTTCACAAACTGGGGTCTGCGGACCCCCGGGGGATCCGCGAGCCGATGGGTGTCTGAAAAAAAAGAAGTGTATATATATATATATATATCTATTTAGCCTGGTTAAAACCAGACCCTTGTCCTTCACTTCGCTTTGTACTAGGGTCTGGGACTTCTCCCATAGACAACGATTTCTCCGGTCGATTTTTGACCGGACCAATCAGAGAACAGAAGGCGGAGTTTTGAACGACGTCGACTGACGTCGTCAGTTAAAATGGCTGCCGCCACGAAGGAATTTTCAAGAAAACAAGGTAAAAAACTATTATTTCTTTGCTGAGAAAAAATATATTTCTTAGCTGACGTTATATCAGAAGTGTTCCTGAGCTTAACAGTTCCTAAATCAATTCACGAAATGGTCAAATCTGCTGGATTTAAATAGTTTCGGTTTGACATTTTCCAAACAGCCTCGGGTGCGCTACGAAAATAAATGATAAAAAAATCGAATTTTATCTCAAATGTTTCATCCAGGCCAACAGTCAGTAAATTAGAGCCATATAATTACACACTGGTAGCAGAAAAAATATCCACCGAGTGGTTTCTGAGCTATTTATCTGAATAGCCTGGACCTCGCCAGGCTAAACTAACAAAACTCCGCCTTCTGTTCTCTGATTGGTCCGGTCAAAAATCTACCGGAGAAATCCTTGTCTATGGGAGAAATCCCAGACCCTAGTCCAAAGCGAAGTGAAGTACAAGGGTCTGGTTTTAACCAGGCTAAGGCCTATTGGTTAAAATGTTGTTTTAAATGTTTCAATGTGTGTTTCAGACCTCTGGCTTATTGAAGAGCTCTTTTAATTGATCTTCAGTTTATAAAGATCATTGGACTTTTGCTTTGAAGTTTCTAGTATTTGAAGGTTGATTATATTTTCTAACTGTAATCAAGAGGCGCAAAGTAATTTTTCTTTTCACTTTGGGAAGCTTTTACATCAAGTTCATTCACCTTTAGTAAATGTGCAGAGTCTGATTTATTTTTTTCAAAACTGCTGCATCATTATGAAGCTTTTAAAAGTAAAAAAAAAAAGTGCCTTTTTAGGATACTTTCCTCTAATATTGTCACCTGCCAGCATGAATGGGAGGGTGAAAATGTAATTACCTGTAACTGTATGTTCTTTTAACTGTCTGTTAGAAAAAAAAATCTTATGAAGCATGGGTGGAATTCAATTAAATTCTCAAAGTAACTAAAACGGATTAATTTTTGAAGTTATCCCAATGCAAGATGACGGTCACAGTTGAGTGACTTTAACAAACACAACAACTATAACTCCATTTTACACAGAGTGGTCTAAACTTTGGAGTGGCAGCAGCTGAGAGTCATACCCAACACATACTCTGAGCTCTAACAGATTGTGCAGTGGAAGATGTGTTCCTTTAACGCTGCTTCATTTAAATAATATTTAACAGAAACCGGATTGTTTAACCACTTTACACATGGAACTGTATGAAAACTTTTAAAACTTTGATAATATCATCTAAATCACTTTTTTGTATATCTGCCCTCAAACATCCACTGTTTTTTTGTTTTTGCTCTCCTCTCCCAGGACCAGTACAAGTTCTGCTACGAAGTGGCTCTGGAGTACTTGAACTCTGGGTAACGTGGAGCTCCTGCAGGAAGGACGAGCATGGGGACAAAGGACTGCAGCTCAC
Organism: Garcialebias charrua; assembly: GCA_038048925.1. Lineage (NCBI taxonomy): Eukaryota > Metazoa > Chordata > Actinopteri > Cyprinodontiformes > Rivulidae > Garcialebias > Garcialebias charrua. The sequence goes on along the minus strand of JBBPBX010035846.1, from coordinate 12,098 downwards.
ATGTGTGCATTATGTTCAAATGACTGAGTGTTACCGAGCCAACAGGAGCCGACAGGTAACGCAATCCCCACTTTGACCCCCTTCTTCACGGTCTAGACGGGAAAAAGGTAGCAGGAGTTGTACAGAGCTCCATTTTCCTGGCTGTAGAAGTGGACGGGAGCACAACAAGTTCTTTCTTCTCCTGGATCCCCCTCTCCTCCCGTCTCATCGTCTCAGCTGCCTGTCGTCTCGTCGGCTGTTGCCTTGATCCTCACTGGACGACGAGCATCAAACGCTCTCCGGTTTTCCACGGAGTGAGCTTCGGTGTACATAACTCATCGTGTCTGTTTTGCTTTCTGACGTAAAAGTCATTAAATGTCACTAAACGTCCTGTAAATCTGAAGACTTTTACGATTCACGTTGGAAGCCACGCCTGCTTACCTTATTACCTGTACGGGGACCCAAAGCTTTATTTGCACTTGCATTGAATTCTTGTTGTGCATATTGTAAATATTTCTGTAGATTTATTTATTCGCAGTTTATGTACCTTTTTGTTTGTGACTCGCAGTAAGTGACAATCATATGTTCTGTAGGTTTT
>JBBPBX010035846.1:0-11383 GCA_038048925.1 Garcialebias charrua | reverse complement strand
AATATATATATATTATATATATATACAGTATGTATCTACAAATCTAAACATTGGATGTTGTATCTCATGTTTTAGAGACATTAGGGGGACATCTGCTGGAGAGAAGAGGAACTACAACCACAGTTTTACCATTTTGATTTTAGTTTTGACGCTACACTGGTGATAAATGGACTTTATCTAAGTTTATAGCCTATTTATGGAATTTCACAACTTGAGTAACTCAAGCCTGTGTCTCCACTGGTACACTGATGCTATGTACAGGCTGTAAGAATGTCTAAAAGAGCAAGTTTAAGAAAAGATTTAACAAGTTAATCGAGAATAAGAGGCAAAGTATTGCATCTTGGCACAAAATAAAGTGATATTTTTGGGGGATTTTTGACCCAAATACAGCTGATCTTAAAGCGAATGGGACATAATGAGAAGTTAAAGCTCTTGACTTGTATTTTTATGTTTGTTTAAACCTGTTTTACATTTTAGATCTATGGTTTTTATCATAAATAAATGTGAAACTAATGCGGCCTGCCTTGATTTAGGGGGGTGATGTGGAACATGTGTTAGCCTTTTGTCTGCAGAGTTTGTGGTACAATTCTTGAATCAGCCGTTGTGAAAAAACGGAGTTGCTTCTTCTAACTTAGCCCATCATTTTATATACGTAAACACCAGTCAGTAATGCAAAAAGGTGCGTATTTTTTTAATCATTACCAGCTGAGAATGTGTGAAATTTATACTGCTTGTGTGTGTCTTATTATTTTTGACAGTCACGAGATAATGTTTTAAGGCTGGATAAAGTCCAACGTTAAATTTTACAGCGTCCACTCTTTAAATATTGTTTCATTTCTTTAAGAAATGTCTTGAAAATGAAGTTTTTCATCTTAACTGTGCATAGAATTACCTTTTTTTTTTTGTCATCCTAAAACTTTCTAAACAAACCAACTGATCAGAGCTGACCTGAACTCATCTGTGTTGAATAACAGTTATTTTAAAGAGTGATTTATATCAATGCCCTGTGGTAAATTATTTTGAAATGTAATTAGTTTTCTTGGTGAAACATTTCAAAGTTAAACTGAGAGTTGCATCTTAAAATCCCTAAAGTTTGTGGTACCGCCTCTGGACTTATTAGACTTGAATTTATTTGGAATTTGAGTAGTGGGAACAAATCTATTATTAATTAATGTTTTTTTTACCGCTAAACAATTAGCGAGTGTACACTATAAAACGCATATTTCAGTACAGCTGAATTTGCAGCCTCAATTTGTGACATAATAATAAAATAATCTTTCACACAATTTTAATAAAAAACAAGAAAATCTAATAATGGTTAGTGAGGCCTTTTATTCAACTATAGCATGAATTTTACTTTACATTAAAGAAAATTAGAATACTGCACTTTACAGGTGCTGGTCATGAAATTAGGATATCATGAAAAAGTTGATTTATTTCAGTAATTCCATTCAAAAAGTGAAACTATATTATATTAATTCATTACACATAGACTGATGTATTTCAAATGTTTATTTCTTTTAATGTTGATTACAGTATTATAACTGACAGCTAATGAAAACCCAAAATTCAGTATCTCAGAAAATTAGATATTGTGAAAATGTGTAATATTTGCACATTTTCACAGTCAGTTTCAGTCTGAGGACACCTGATGCCACAGTCTAATCAGATAATTAACTAAAACACTTGCAAAGGCCTTTAAATGGTCTCTCTCTCTCTCTCTCTCTCTGATCTAAGCAAGTGAGAGCAATAATGGAGGTTTAGCAGTTAATCCTACATCTGTCACGTCCTCTGATCAAAACAAGGCGTGTTTCGGTCCAGTATGATTGTGTATTCTGCGGGAATCAATGGTGTTTGCACTCTGACTGAACTACATCAAATGAAAACAGAAAGATTGCACTATCTGGATGGGAAAAAGCAGCTCTAAGGTCTTGTTTGTTTGACTGCATTAAACTTTTAGGACTTCATCCTGAGAGAACATGTTTGATGTGAGGATTGTTTGACCTTTGTTTGTGTGGTACAATCTTATCTGTACAAAACATGAAACTCATGCCTAACCCCTTCCATTATTAACTTCACACTTCATGTGACACTTGGCTACTTCACAAGTCTGACCAGTTTGAAGGAAGTGAAATCAGAGCTCAATTTTCTTTGTAGATTTATACTGGATCCATATGAAACTAGTATTAAATGACATCAAGATAAAGTGCAAGGTCTCTATATTGTCATTCGCATCTATGTGGTACGTGTGGTGGAATTAAATTGTGTACACTGAGTCCCAGTTACATCCAACAAAAGCATAAGGGTCATTCCACCCAATGGGTGCCTTTTACTTGTAATAAGTCTCCAAAGTTGAATATATTTTTTACATGTTTTTTTAAACTGGATCTAGTAATGTACATATGTAACTATTCAAAATGGCCATTGGTCCATCTTGGGTGATTTTATTTAATTTTTTATTAAGCTTTAAAGTCGAAGATGGTTGCATTTTTTTTTTTCAGTCCTGTTACCAAAACTCATTTGACATCCAAAAATGCATATTTTAAAATATAACAACTAATTTTATTGTATGTTCCTAATAAGGTCTTTATTTTTGATGGAATGGTTTAATAGATACTTAAATAGTTTTGTTTTTTTTTTATCAAAAAGTCCCTTCATACAAACAGAAATTGGGTTTCTCTAAAATTTCCAAAGACATTTTTAAAAATTTACAGAGACCAAAAGCAAAAGTTTATTACATTTATGATCATGTAATGTATTAAACAATTAAGTAGAAGACAGACCAAACAAAACTGGGGAAAGTAGTTAAAAAAAATAATTCCCCAAAATACTGTACCATGACGTAACAGGACTGAACAAAGGCAAAAAGGCACTGAGTGGGTGAGTCCCTGTTTCTGCTACAGAGTGAGGACCATCGTGAGTGAGTGTTGCTTGTGTGATAACAAATTTATGTGCCTTTTTGTAAGTGGCATTCTGTAGTTTAGCCCAGACCTCCTTTTCAATTTCCATGTACTGTACTGTAGTGAGCTGTGACTGGCTTCAGAGGTGGAATGATACTCAAAACATCTTCCAAAAGATACCACAGTATGTCTTCATGCATTGGCCAGAAAAGCCCATTGACCCCGATTTTGTGCATGTAGCGGACCTCAACGTGCGTTTCATTTGTATTTGTGATGACACCTGGGTAAAGGTCACCACCATACTTCATCACACACCATTTTCCAACAATTTCAGGACTTTGCCACATAATTTCTGTGGCTGTGGGTGTTGTGTGTTGATGATTGAATGTGAAACGTTTTGTATTGAAACATTCACGTGTCAAGATTTGTTTTGTTGTGCAGATGCAGCTGACATCCCTTCTCCTTGGGAAAGAGTCACTGTTTGATGCATCCTCATAGTGGATGGCACATCTGTGGGCATCTCCTGAACTGCTTTCTCTACTGCTTCATCACTGACAAAAAACAACTTTATTACTGTTTCTGTTTTTTTTTTCAATACAGCAAACAGTTCTGCAGCACCAGGAATGTCTGTCCCTTTGCTCACCAGACTGTCAGCCTTGCTTTTAAGGGCACCTCCCACATCATCCGGTGCACCATTTCCGTGGCTTGCCTCAAAGAAGTTCCATGTTCCAGCAGTAAATCCTCGTTTGAACAGCTCAGTAGAAAACATGAAAAAAGTTCCTCTCTGTCTATACTGAGAGCATGGGCCATCACTGCAAAAATGGATTGTGGAGACCTCTGGATGTAGCCTGGTTAAAACCAGACCCTTGTCCTTCACTTCGCTTCGTACTAGGGTCTGGGACTTCTCCCATAGACAACGATTTCTCCGGTAGATTTTTGACCGGACCAATTAGAGAACAGAAGGCGGATTACCGGAACAATCAGAGAACAGAAGGCGGATTACCGGACCCAGAGCCATATAAAGTGAGAGTTGCGACACTTCCATAGAGTTCCGTTGTAAGAATGGAATGCGGAAGTCACGTGGGTCATGGAGGGGGCGATTTGTTCCATGGCTGTTTTACAGTCTGACTCTGCCTGCAGTAGCGCTCCGTCGCCGCCAGAGGGCGCAGCTCCACAAGGTTTCCATAGCCGTTGTTTGGAACGATTGACCGCCTATCGGCGACATCAAAGGGTGTCGGAACTCTCTCTATATATGGCTCTGACCGGACCAATCAGAGAACAGAAGGCAGAGTTTTACCTTGTTTTCTTGAAAATTCCTTCGTGGCGGCAGCCATTTTAACTGACGACGTTGGTCGACGTCGTTCAAAACGCCGTTCAAAACTCCGCTAAACCAGTGTTTTTCAACCTTTTTTGAGCCAAGGCACGTTGTTTTCATTGAAAAAAATCCCGAGGCACACCACCAACCAAAATTGTAAACATAGATACACTGTATCCGCCTATATTAAATACATAGTCATTCTTATCAAAGTGTCTTGAATAGGAATGAAATAAACACAAAAATGTAATAAAAAAAAGTGTAATACTGAATAATATTTGCAAATCATTTAATCATTGAGAAACTACTCAGTCCTGTTACTCTCAGTCCTGTTACTCTTACAAGAGTATCAGTAACAGGACTGAGAGTAACAGGACTGAGTTTTTAGCATAAAGTTAGCAAATACTGTACATGAAATATAGCCACATGGCATCCTCGCTAATAGCATGAAGCAACTGAGCACATTCTATTGATTTACATAAATGTAGTTTGTTTTTAATGAACAAATGAAAACTAATAATTAGTGTGTTGAGATTAACCTTTTCAGCCATAGTTGAAACATTATCAAATTTATTGAAAAATAAATGAAAGGACTTACTTTTGGTCTTCCCATACTTTTAGAAGGTCAAACTGATGAAACTTCTTGATGACCATGTGACTTCTGGAATGTTCCAAATCTTTCAAATGGGCTAATGTGAAAACCAAGGGACACAACTAAAATATATAGTATTTTAACAAAAATATAATATATTTATTTTGAAAAAAATATATGTAAACCATAAATGGGATTAGCAGTCACACAACCCCCCCAAAAAATAACAGTTCTTTAGGATTTTATTTATTCATGTTTTATTGTAAAGTGTAAGGTTACAGAGTGAGGACAGGTGACAAAAGCTGTTTCTTCAGTATTCTTGGTAGTTTTTAAGAATCATCTTTATCATATATCTTAAATTTGCAATTGGATCACATGCAGGACATAAGAAAACATGTTTCACAGCTAATTTTTATACGCATTTATAAATATAATTTCAGAGGGACGTAAAAGGCACCCATTCGGTGGAATGACCCATAAATTGTAAAAGAAAAACAGCAATGAGATCTAAGATATGAACTAAGAAATACGCTGCAGACTGCTTTTGTTCACTTATTTCACTTATTTAAATTGCAGGACCAGAAGTTTACTGGTTGCGGCACTGTCCAGACCACAGTCACATACTTGTGCCCTGCTGTTCTCAAATCAGAACTGTTTATGGTCTGAGCATGAAAGTTCCCACGTTTTGTGTAGTCTTTGAACTACCCGTGACCGGGATTTTGGAGCGCGAGGGAAAAAGTAACTTTTTTAGTTGAACTGTTAAATGTTGTTCGATAGTTTTTTTTTTTTTGTTGTTAAACTAATGTTAGTGTGAGCGGAAACATTGTCAAGCGTTTGAGTTCTGTACTGAAGTGAACGCTGTCATCATGCCATTAAAGCTAATGCGTTAGCATAACGCTAGTTCGGGAGAGAAGTGCTTCTGCGCCAAGTTTCAGAGTAAGTTATGAAAGAAACCTTGTCTGTACTAAACATTAATAATTAGCTCCGTTAGCACGGGCTTCAAGGAGCTAGCTAGGACTGCTAAGCATTGGGAGCACTCTAGGACAAACTCAAACAAATACAGTACAGAGCAAAGTGAACAGTGCTTATGTGAATCCCCACGTTTTGATTAGTCTTTGAACTACTCTTTGACCTGAATCTGATAGTGTTATTAAAACTTATTGTAGATTACTGTGTATATGCAATAAACCCAACTTTGTGTGTTAATTTTGTAAATTTAAAAGAGCACATCAGAGAAAACTGACAGAAGTACAAGATTTCAGCTGCATGTTTGCATGTGTACTGTAGCCTACAGCTCATCTTAATACAGAAAAGAGTGTAGAGATTTAAATTATGTTCAAAACCTCAAAGAGTAAAAACTTGTCATAACTGCTGCAACCAAAAAGCTGTATGTCCATCATACTGAAAGGCAGAACTGAAACAGCAAGATTTGTATGACATTTTTGATTGACACTTCTGCATAATTGCTATCAGCCCAGCACTGAGAGGCTAGAAATCATGAGTCACCTGCATCGACTGGTTTGCAGACATGGAGTAAACCAGTGGGAGTCTGTCAGATAATCCTTTGTATGAAAGACATGTAACTGCACCAAATGAAAACTCAAATTGTGGTGTTTGACGTCTTTTCTCTCCCTGATGTGAACTGGACATCCCAGCTGGGTGTGTTACAACTCTGAGCTGCTGTGAACACCAAACTGAAACACCGCAAGAGACGACACGTTTGGTTTTCTGGCTCTGCGCCTCTAAAATAAAACTCTTATAACCAGTATATAAATTATGCAAACATACGCATCTCTTGGAAATTCTTCTGTTATGAGTCCCACTAACACAGCCGTTGATGAGCTCAGTTAATTTAAAAACAAACATAATTTCCCTCCATCTCATATACTGTAGATTAAAAAACAAATTCTAACTTATTGGCTGCTCGTTCGCTTGTTTATCTCAGCAGAGATGCCTTGCAGACTCTCTTTTGGACATGCATCTTTGGCACATTTTCATGGAAGCTCAGTCTGAAGTTTCCCGTCACAAACTGTTCCAGCTGGTCGGAGCTACAGGCGTCGTGGCACCAGAGAGGGTCTCATGTTTCACTTCTGGTGAATTATTCCTACTCTCACCCGTGGGTACTGTGGGTGTCTTTCAGTGGAATGGCGGAGGAGACACTTAGATCTGCTTCTGCTGCTAAAAGAGTCCACAGTAGATGTTTCCTGAGCTTTAAAGGGATTGTGACATGATTTTGTAAATTTGAATATTTGTCAGAACATATATATCTTATATCATTGAGCTCTGTTCGTTTTTGCAAAATAAATTATAAATATATTAAAATTTTATTCCAAGTTATGGTAGTTTTTTTCTCTGGGATACGCCCCTAAAAATCTGCGCATTTCCGCAAAACGTCATCTTGACGTGACAACGGGAAGGCACGCTCCAACGTGCATTTAAATAATAATGGCGGAGCATGTCCTATCGCGTCTGAGATATCATTTTAAGACAGTAAATCTTCCAAAACTCATTAATAAACACTCCCTGAATAAAAAGAAATTACAGATGTTACCTGATAGCGCAGACATAATTTAAAAATACATACATAGCAACGTGTTTGCTCCGGGCTCTCGGCTAATGTTTCTTAGAAGCTATCTTGGCTAACAGAGTCCCTGACACCGGTCACGTCTGAGATATATCATTGTAAGACAGTAAATCTTCCAAAACTCTCATTAATAAACCCTCCCCGAATAAAAAGAAACTACAGATGTTACCTGATGGCGCAGACATAATTTAAAAATACATACATAGCAACGTGTTTGCTCCGGGCTCTCGGCTAATGTTTCTTAGAAGCTATCTTGGCTAACAGAGTCCCTGACACCGGTCACGTCTGAGATATATCATTGTAAGACAGTAAATCTTCCAAAACTCTCATTAATAAACCCTCCCCGAATAAAAAGAAACTAGATGTTACCTGATGGCGCAGACATAATTTAAAAATACATACATAGCAACGTGTTTGCTCCGGGCTCTCGGCTAATGTTTCTTAGAAGCTATCTTGGCTAACAGAGTCCCTGACACCGGTCACGTCTGAGATATATCATTGTAAGACAGTAAATCTTCCAAAACTCTCATTAATAAACCCTCCCCGAATAAAAAGAAACTAGATGTTACCTGATGGCGCAGACATAATTTAAAAATACATACATAGCAACGTGTTTGCTCCGGGCTCTCGGCTAATGTTTCTTAGAAGCTATCTTGGCTAACAGAGTCCCTGACACCGGTCACGTCTGAGATATATCATTGTAAGACAGTAAATCTTCCAAAACTCTCATTAATAAACCCTCCCCGAATAAAAAGAAACTACAGATGTTACCTGATGGCGCAGACATAATTTAAAAATACATACATAGCTACGTGGCCTGTATCGCGGCTATTGTGTTAGCTATCTGATTCGGCTAGCTTGTTAGCAGCGAACAAACATAATCTGCCGTGATAATTGGCTTTATACACTCAAAGTGTATAAAGTAAAACAACATGAACTCACGTAAAATAAATAGTTTATAATCTAAAACACTACACACCTCCGATTATGTTTACACAAAGACTTACTCATCTCCTGGACAGTCTTCCGATGGTCCCTGCGTTGTTTCGACATGGTAGCTCCTGTGGGACTTTCTTCTGTAGATTTTCTTTTAAAAATAGTAGGAATAGCATCCGGTTTTAAAAGTCTTCTGAATCTTACTGGTAATCCTAAAGATTCTTTTATACCAGGTCTTTCCTGAAAACAATCGGAAAGTGCTCCTTGTAGCACTTTGAGATTTTCATTAATGAAAAGTGCGTTATAAATTGAATTCATTATTATTATTATTATTATTGAAATGGTCGCTGCAGACATACGACTCCTGGAACCCACCACCGGTCCTTGTCTGGTCCATTCTTGACGAAGTTTGTCATCTTTTGGAAATTTGTGAAGAATCACTTGTTCACTACTGATATTAGAACACACAAATGTGCTACAACGTGACGGCCTTTTTCAAGTTACACAAATAAAAGAGGCGATCCTTCAGGAAATGAATTGTATGGCAAGCAGTTAACACACCTAACAAACGGGCAAGGCTCTGCCTTCTTCCCGTTGTCACGTCACACTGATGTGTCACGTCACACTGATGACGTATTGCGGAAATGCGCGGAATTTTAGGGGCGTATCCCAGCAAGTACCAGAGAAAAAATTAGCATAATTTAGAATAAAATTTTAATATATTTATAATTTATTTTGCAAAAACGAACAGAGCTCAATGATATAAGATATATATGTTCTGACAAATATGCAAATTTCCAACATCATGTCACAATCCCTTTAAACCCACACAGGAACAACGTATGGATGTTTAAACTTGTTCCGTGTGGTAATTTTTCCAACAACAGAGCTGTGGTTTGGAACAAACCACTTTATTTTCAGTATACAGTAGTTAACTGGAAGGCAAATAAATAACGTTTGCCTGAAAATCACCTGTCCCTATACAGGTAGTCCCCGACTTACGAGAGTTCCATTCCTACGTGGTGCCGTAAAGTGAATTTCGACGTAACTCGAAACATACGTCCAAACTGCACCTTATATGTACAGTACTGTATTTTACCGAGCACTTAGCCTACCCTAACACAGTACCCTACATAATTATCAAAAAACACATACATTTCACAGCCATAATGAAGGGGAAAAAGAGTCAATTTCCTGCTGGTGAAGCCATTTCCTCCGTTTCTCCATCCCTCCTCCGAATTCTCCATTTGTTTAAGTTGTAGAACTGCCGTCCATAAAACATCTACTTTTCCACTGCTGCTGCCGGTTTCTGCCTGTCCATCTTGCTCCAACAAGTTTTGTTTTGTTTTTTGAATGTCCAGAGGACCAGACTCAGCTTTATTAGAGCGTGCAGGCAGCTGTAGCCTCCACAGCTAGCAAAACCGGAAACCGGAAACTGCATAAATCGGCTTCAAAATAAAAAAAATCAATATATAAATATTTTTTTTATTAATTTTTTATTTATGGAGATGCGTGTTGTAAGCACGAAACGTCGTAAGTCGAGGCCGTCATAAGTCGGGGACTACCTGTATATGAATTCAGAAATACTTTTTTAATTCCAAAAGGAAATTAAATGTTGTTGTAACTTGTTATCCTGGTTTCATTAAGAGATGTTTGCATTTTTATTTCACTTGTTCAAAAAAGCTTTCTGTGTGTAACTTTTATTACTTGTGTTATTTTAGTATGTAGCATTTTTTATTTCCATTGCCTTCTTTTATCGCTGTGGTTTCTTATTCTATTTTCATTGATCTATTGTTCCCGTTTATTCTTCTTTTTATCCTGTTAAGCACCTTGGTCAATGCAAGGCATTGTGGAAGGTGCTATACAAATAAAGTTTATTATTATTATTATTATTATAGATGTTATAGATGACAGGAAGGAACTCCTGTAAAGGTCCGTCCCGCAGTGGATCTGTAGAAACTGGCTGCAGATGCCATCCAATTCGTTCACCCAGACTCGGCTGGCCCCTCGGTTCCTCTGGGCTGCAGGACCGCCCGAATGCCGCGCTGAACTCTTTCCAGAGTGATGGCCAATGCCAATCCTCTCAGCAGCCTGCTGAGCTCCTCGTCGCTGCGGACAGCCAGCTGCAGGTGCCAGGAGACGATCGTGTCCTTCTGCTGTCACGAGCCATGTTTCTTGCTATAGTTCCAGGATGTCAGCAGTCAGGCACTCGAGCACAGCCGGTAGGAAGACGGGAATGCATCTACGGTGCCTCCTTTTCAGCTCGTTTGAGATTTGGGGCTGTAGCTGAGATGAAACATGCAAACATATTTTCCTATAACAGTAGAGTAGTCCCTTGTTTATCTCAGGGGATCCGTACTCTGAAGCCCCACGATAAGTGAAAAAACTCTGAAGTAGGAATAGCAATACAAGTAGTAAGTAGTACTTTATTTTAGTATATTCATATATATATATAAAGGCATTTTAAAGCTCCGCTGACATCATCTTTTAACTTTCCATAAAATGGCACAACATATATATATATTAAGATTGACCTCTGATCGTTTTTGCTAAAACAATGTTAAATTAATTAAAATTCCTCTCAAAAACAGTTTAAAATTAGCGCCTTTTTTTACATGATAAATACGTTTTTCCCGTCGCGCGATTATGACGTCACACACAGACTCGCCTCAACTGCGCACATTGTTTACAATGGAGAAGATACAAACGCGATCCGTCCAATTTAGCCATTTAAAACTTTATATTTTAGCGGTTTGTCTTCAGAGAAGCCAAAGTTATTTCCAGTAAACAGCAGGTTATAATTTTTTTTCAGCTCCTGCTGGTTTTTGGAGACTTTTCACTTCAGGAAGTGAGCAGGTGTGTGATGACTTACACCAGCTGCAAGTTGAGAGGCAGAAGGAATTCTACAACATGTAAATCGTTTCCACAGCACTGAAATGGTAATATATTAGTTAATGTTTCTAATAATTATTCAACATTATTAGTTATTAGTTTGTGTACAAAACAATTTGCACAGGCTCCTGCTGATCATGTTGCTTCAATTTGTCAGCTTTGTT